>OZ024893.1:15983447-16203447 GCA_964017195.1 Siderastrea radians
GCTTTTGTACCATTGGATCCAAAGTTATAATAACGGATCCAGAGTTTTCATTACGGATCCAGAGTTATAACTACAGATCCAAAGTTATTACTACGGATCCACAGTTATTACTACAGATCCAAAGTTATTACTACGGATCCAAAGTTATTACTACGGATCCAAAGTTATTACTATGGATCCAAAGTTTTTATAATAATAATAATAATAAAATATTTATATAGCGCCAATATCCTAAAAGTTCAAAAGCGCTTTACAGAAGTAACGTTAAAAATATTAAAAACACTATTAAAAAAATAAATATAAAAATAGTTAAAAAGTTACAAAAAAAAAAATGCGCCCAAGATGGCTGCAACACGTTTCTTTGCTCCCGCGATTTTTTCGATCTTTATTTGTTTTTCATTTCACCTTTGTTTGCCTGACATCAATCTTCGTTTTTCTAAAATAACTCTTATCTTATCTTCGAAGTTTTATGGTCTTCCACGGATCGTTACAACTGCGGACAGTAAGATCAAACTTGCACGCTCGATTTGTACATGGCACAAACGAGGTCATCTTTCGATTGCCGTGCCTTCGACAATGGACCTGACGATCCACATGGATGTCGAATCTAATCCTAGTCCGACTCCTTCTTTGACTGAAGGAATACATCGTGAACATGATGTCAATCCAGGATACAGGTCTTCGATGTTTTCTACCTTAAAGATGACGAATCATGTCTATTACAACTCTACACTTGCTTCGCCATCAGTGCAATTTGTTTTGAGCCCTCTTTGGAACTGTTCAAGAAATTTGCATTTTCAAGGCAATGTCCGTCAAAGAAGATTTAGGGGATCTAGAGCTGGAAGGAAGGTTCAGGAGAAAAGAATGCGCTACTCATATAATATTCAAACTTTGGTTTCTCATCCAAGTTCCCGATCAAAATCTGCATATTCGAGAAAGAATTCTAATTGCTCAAACCACAGCAACTTAACAATAATACCGCGTAAACCGTTGGAAAAAGGAAATACATCGGCGACTCGCCCTGTAAATTTCTGCCTTCTAAACGCTCGTTCAGTAAACAACAAGACTCTTATCATCAAAGACTTTGTTGCTGAACATTGCATTGATCTACTTGCTGTCACGGAAACATGGTTGCAATCAGAAACTGATAATGATTTTATTATTCGCGATCTATGTCCTACAGGCTATTCATTTCATCATGTTCCAAGATCTGGCCCTGTTCGTGGTGGTGGAGTTGGCTTGTAGTTTCGATCATGCTTTAATATCAAGCTACAGCCATACAGGAAATTTATTTCGTTCGAATACATCGAATTATTATTGAACTCGGTTGATAAAAGTATAAGAATTGTCATTGTTTATCGTCCACCCCCTTCGAATACTAATGGTTTTACACCTGCTATATTCCTGGATGAATTCTTCACGTTCTTGGAACAATACGTTACTATTCCTGGTAGCTTATTAATAGTTGGCGATTTCAACTTTCATGTTGATACTTGTGACTCTGAACACGTAGCCGCATTCCTTCAGTTGTTGGATGTTTTCAATCTTAATCAGCACACAATTGGATCTACACATAAAGAAGGTCACACCTTGGATCGGATGATGACATTGTTTCAAATCTGTCAATTGATTCCCCTTTTGTTATATCTGATCATGCCGCCGTTCACTTTCACCTGATGCTTAAAAAGCCAGTGTTTGACAAGAAGCTTATCACATTTAGAAAACTTCGCTCCATTGACTTTGATAGTTTTGGTTCTGATGTCACGAATTCTAGTCTTTTGAGTTTGTTTGCCACACCGCTTCCATGCCTTGATGATCTAATCAGTCAGTATAACGATGTTCTAAGTTCCATACTTGATATCCACGCTCCTGTTAAAACCAAAACAATTACTCTGCGTCCGGCTGCACCTTGGTATTCTGAAGAAATAAACAACTTGAAGAAAGATCGCAGGAGACTGGAGCGGCGTTGGCGAAGGACCAAACTTCCAGTCGATCGCCAGTTGTTTATTGATCAATGCCGTGCTGTCAACTCCTTAATTTGTTCTTCCAAGAGAACTTACTACACTAAACTAATCAGTGATAATCAGTCGGACTATAAACTACTTTTCAAGACAATTGACAGTTTATTACATAGAAAGTGTGATACACCATATCCGCCCTGCAACTCGCCTTTGGATCTCGCAAATATGTTCGTCGAGTTCTTTTCCGATAAGATCACCAAAATACGGGTCGACTTAGATAATGCAGCTCTCATCCACCAAGTTCCCGAAGTCAACCGGGTCTGTCCTTATACGTTTAATGAGTTCAGTTTGGTAAATGTTGATGAAGTCCGTAAATGTGTTGTGAAAATATCTTCCAAGTCATGTGATCTTGATCCTCTTCCTGGCTATGTCACAAGAAACGCTCTGAGCACACTGCTTCCATTTATCACCAAGATTATTAATACTTCGCTGCAATCTGGCCAAATGCCCTCTCAATTAAAAGTTGCTAAGCTACGTCCTCTCCTTAAGAAGCCTTCCCTGGATCACACGCAGTTTTCAAACTATCGTCCTGTTTCGAATCTTACCTTTCTCAGCAAAGCAATTGAGAAGTTGGTTGCTAACCAACTGATCTCCCATATTAACAAAAACAATCTGAACGAGTCATTTCAGTCTGCCTACAAACAGTATCACAGCACAGAAACGGCTCTCATTCGCGTGCATAATGACATCCTCACAGCCATTGATAATCGTAGAACGGTAATTTTATTACTTCTGGACCTCTCTGCTGCTTTCGATACTGTTGACCACGATATTCTCCTCTTTCGTCTACAACAGCGCTTTGGAGTTACCGGCATGCCGTTATTATGGTTTAAATCTTATCTGTCCAATCGCATGCAGTATGTGTCCGTGGATGGCGTGGCTTCCTTGAATCATGCTCTTCAGTGTGGTGTTCCACAAGGATCAGTGTTGGGACCCATTTTGTACCTGCTTTACTCTTCACCCCTTTCTGACATTGTTAAGAAATTCAACTTGAGTTATCATTTTTATGCTGATGATTCACAACTTTATCTGTCCTTTCAGCCAACTATACCCGGTGATAGGGATTTAGCTGTGTCCAACATTGAGCGCTGTGTACACGAGATTGATCAGTGGATGTTGGTTAATCGTCTTAAACTGAACAAAGATAAGACTGAACTTCTAATGATCTCCGCTAAACATCTACCGAGACCAATCCTTCAAGAAATCTCTGTCGTCAATGAGACCATCCGCTCCTCGCAGAAAGCAAGAAATATTGGTGTCATTTTTGACCATCATTTTCGTTTCAATGAGCATATTGCAAGTATTTGCAAATCATCTTTTTATCATCTCCGTAATATCAGCAATATAAGAAAGTACCTGTCATCCACCACTACTGAAATACTTGTTCATGCGTTTGTATCTTCAAAATTGGATCACTGCAATTCGTTACTCTATGGTTTACCGAACTGTCTAATAAAAAAGTTACAGCACGTCCAGAATGCCGCCGCTCGTCTCATTACCCTCTCAAGAAAACACGAACACATCACCTATTTTGTTAAATCTCCACTGGCTTCCTGTTAATTATCGCATCATCTTTAAAATTCTTCTCATCACATACAAGGCTCTAAACGATCTGGCACCTACATACGTTCGCGATCTTCTTACTCCTTACACTCCACCTCGTCAGCTACGTTCATCTTCAAAAGACCTTCTTTCAATTCCGCATTTCAATTTGAAAACATATGGCGCAAGATCTTTCTCCGTGGCAGCTCCTACACTCTGGAATACTCTGCCTTCTGACATCAAGAACAGCTCCTCAGTGTCCCTTTTTAAACATAAACTTAAAACTTTCCTTTTTAAAAAAACATTTTTATAACTTTTTAGCAACTTTTTTTATTAGTCTTAAGATTTTAAGCATTTACTACAGATCCAAAGTTATTACTACGGATCCAAAGTTATTACTATGGATCCAAAGTTATTACTACGGATCCAAAGTTTTTACTACGGATCCACAGTTATTACTACGAATCCACAGTTATTACTACGGATCCACAGTTATTACTACGGATCCAAAGTTATTACTACGGATCCAAAGCTTTTACTACGGATCCAAAGCTACTACTACTGATCCAAAGCTATTACTACGGATCCAAAGTTTTTACTCCAAATCCAAAGTTCTAACTCCCGTCCGGTTCCAAAGTTCCAATGATTTAATGAACCATGTGACCCCGCGTCCGTGTTCCAATATGGCGGACCTGTTGGAAAAAGATGGAAGTGTAGAAGCGGTAAGTTTTTCTCCATTACTTTGCCCTGATTGTCGTGACAGACTTCATTATTATATAATTAAGTACCAATTGGAATCTTTGAAAGCGGGCAAGCTTTGGATAGTCCGAAGAGAACATTGCTATCAGTGTTGTTCTCGATGTTCAATTCTGTTCGTCACTGATAAACATCATGACAGTTGGTTAATTGTTGGTTGTTTCTGATCTTGGTGTTGCATTCATTCGGTGCATTTGTATTATATTATGTTTTACCATTACACCAACTGTCAAGTACTGAAAAGTTTACGCAATAAAATGCGCTTATTTTTTGAAAAGATGAAGTGAGCTCAAGTCAGTTCGCACTGTTGGCCGTCCTTGTTAAAAAGTAACCAACCGGACAAAAATGTCTGTTTTCTTGACTTCGAATCCAGCAATTTATTTCAGCAACCATAAAATGCATAATCAGACGTATTGATAATTGCAACAGTAACATTGCTCTGTTTCCATGTAGGCCTCACTTGCATAACACCTTTTCAACGCCACTGGCCGAAAAGTTGACACTCTTTCATTAGTGAGTTCCATGGCTCATAGCTCATAACCACTTGATTATTTACACAAAAGGGACTATTTTTATACATTAATGATATTTATATTATTTTTTATTTATTATTATTTTTCTGCAACCTGCAACCTGCCAACCTCGTTCCCAGGGTCCCTCAGACCCTGGAAACGAGGTTGGTACCCTTTAACCAGCAGTTTACATCCTCCCTTATGAAATATTCTTCTTCTTCTGTGTGTTAACCAGGTATGTGACTTTTTAAGTAAGCGTGGCGTCGATCATAGCATAGTGGAAAAGTTTAGAGCAGAAAAGGTGAGATTATGATTGAAGTTTGATTAATATATAATTTTTTCCTTACTGTGGAACTGGTCATTATTTATAGAGGGGGGGGGAAGAGGGAGGGGCTCACAGGTGTTTTGATTGGTTCGGGATGTGGGGGGCATAGTTTTTCGGTAACGAGGCGGGGGGGAGTTAAGTTTTGTTGAGGTTCTGTAAAAGGGCCTATGTTAGACTGTTCACAGCCTTTCTATGTTCTCAGATCATTGTAGCCGCAAGCTTACTGGAACTCAGGGTGAAGCACGAGCGTGGGGGTAGGGGGCAAATTTTATCTTTCAGATAAATTTTTTCCCTCCCCACCCCTGCCTCCATAAAATAATGACCGGTCCCGTAGTAATAATATATCAATTAAAGTGAAGAGTGGGACTAGCTGATGTCGATAACTCTTCAGTTTCAAGCTACTGCCAACCAACTCTTTAGACTATATTTTTCAGTTTCAGTTTTTTGAGTGTATTTTTCAAAAGTTAGTTGACATTAAACACATTCAGGTGCAAAGGATTATTTGTAGCAGTTAAATTTTTCAAAAGTTAGTTGACATTAAACACATTCAGGTGCAAAGGTTTATTTGTCGCAGTTAAATTTTAATTTAAGATGAAATTGTTTTAAACTTGGTTATAATTTTTTTAACTAGTTAGTTTTTTCACCTGGTTAATTCTTTTCTTGCTAGTTAATAGATTACAAACTAGTTATTTTTTTTTAATTTTAAATTGAGGTTAAGGTTAGAGTAAGGCTTATGACTAGTGTTAGGGTTAGCACTAGGGTAAGGTTAGGACTGGAGTTAGGGATTGGAATGGGGTTTAAATTTAGGGATATGGATTGAATTTACTGTCCTTGTTAACAGAAAGAACTTTTGTGTGCTTGATTAAAATCACAATAATCTACAATTCGTTCATTTGGCCTAAACCTGGTTTTAGTTGGGAAGTGTAATCGCTGTTGCTTTAAGTCTTTTTCAACATAATTTGTGAGGTACATTGATCAGAAATTTTAACCTTTAGTTTTCTCCTGATTTCACAGTTTGACTGCGCCGCTGTGCAATACAGCACAGAAACTTCCCTAAAACAACTGGGATTAAAACTGGGTGATGCATTCGCCCTGAAAGCTTTTGGAGAGAAGAGAATGTCACAAGATGAAAACCAACAAGAAAACAAAGAGGAAAGGAAGAGAAAGTTACTAGATATCTTACAACGGAAAGCTGACAACTCTAAACCCAAGCGCACAAAATTAAGCTCTGGTAAGACCTCGGCGAAACCGAAAACACGGCGAATTCTACTAGGCATGATGAATTATGATGCGAAGAAAAAGAAATACACAAGGGTTTCATTGGTTAAAGGAGGTGGCACTAGAAAGGTAGACCTACCTTTGGACTTCAACAAAGAGGATGTAATCCGATACGCTGTCAAGCTCTTCCTTCCAGAGGTTGAATACACAGGTTCCACTTCAGACGTCATTTACGAACTAGCAAACTTCAAGCAGGAACCAGTGTCCGACCTTGTAGATTCCAACAATACAGTGCATGCATTCACAATCCAGAAGAATGGTGAATTGTGCAAAACCCATCAGTTCAACCTGTACCTACTCGTAAAAGAAAATCGTGAGGTAGAAGACGAAGAAGGTAAAGAGGACGACAACGATTTGTTGATCCCCGTGTTTAGTATCCCTGTGGAAGAGGAGATTCCCAATCTGTCTTTAGAGGCAAGTCAACCTGATGTAAGCAGTACTCTACAATCTTCAGCAGATAATCGGAGCAACCACGCTTCTAGGTCTCTGGTGGATCTACGACCTGAAAGAAACAGCAACATAGCAACACGAGATCCTCTATCCACATGTACTTCTACTGAAACTAATCTAAACTGGAACTTAATTGGATCGAGTTGTGACAGGCTTCAGCTGCGAGAAGAGCAGCAAAACGCATTTGAAAAGAGTTTGAAAGCAGATCAAGAAGCAGAAGCTAACAAAAGGGAAGCAGCTCAACGTCAAGAGTCTTTGGAATCCTTGAGATCTGCCAGACTTTCTCGTGTTCCTTGTGAACCAGAAGAGGAGTTAAATGAGGAAAAAGTGACAATTTCAATTCGACACCCTTCCATGGGAGCAGTGTCTCGCAATTTTCTACGAAAAGAGAGCATGTTTGGAGTGTATGATTGGTGTGGATCTCTTTCTTTAGAACCAGAGTTCTTTGGTCTGTACACCGCTCTTCCTAGTACATTTATTTCCCCATGTGAACCTGTTACTTCAGTGGCAGGAACTATGCTTTATGTTCACGAACAATCCTCTCCTGTAAGTATGAGTAATGATGAGCTGGAGGTTTCTTTGAGGGGTTTTGGTTTGCCTCGTCCTGTTCCGATCACTGAAGGCCATGAAACAATCCAGATTGAAGACAATGACATATCACTCTGGGATGGTTTCTCAGCAAGCCCCATTCAGGAGGTCAACTTACCTGTGGAGATCATGGATGAGCATTTCAGGTAGGCGTCTTTCTAGTTCTTGTTGACATGTAGTATCGCAAAAGGACCGTGGCCTCTGGGGACGAGAATGATAAAACAGGTAAAAGAATTGACAGAAAGAGACATTTTGTCCAAATTATAACGCGTTCTCTTTTGCGTTCCACCCACCGAACATTTCGGAAAAAATGCGATGAATACATGTGGAGAATAAATTGTGGTTTCAGTGCAACATCTTCTTCAACTGTCGATCAGTGATGAAGACCACCATGTAGAACTTAGCATTCAAACTTTCATTGAACTGTCATAATGGCAAAGAAGTACAAGGTTACAAAAGAAGTACTTTGTATTCTTGTATATGCCGGATTCTGTGAAGTAAACAATTTTTCGCTTGCTATGTGATCGACCGGCTTTCGACTTATAATTCTCTTTTTTCCTCTTTTTACTTTAATGATTTCCAAGTCTCACTGCCGATCATTTAGTCGATTTTAAAATCTTTACCGGCTGCCTGTCATTTCGCCACCAATTAAACCTCACAACTTGAATATAATCTGACATAGAAGCTTCCATTATTTCACACTTCGCCTGCATTTTACCCCTGGTCCGCAGTTTTAACCTTAGCGAACTCACGTCTTCTTTCGACAGCTCAAACTATTTTCATACTTGCCTTTCAGCCATCACAAACGTAGGGTCATGTAATCACCTAACCTAGATGCATCGAACGACAATATTAAAAAACACAAGCTTTAAATACAAACTTTAATATATTTTACTAAAACACTTCACAACACCACTGAATAAAATCGACGCAACCAGATGTACCTAAAACACATTTCAAATTATCTTCTCAAGTTGACCACTTTTCGTGAAAAATACAAAGGCTGCACATCGCCACTCTCTTAATTCGCCATTCAGTGCAAAACATCAACAAAGATGGCCGTCACCAAATGGCTCTCAGAAGTCGATATCTACTCGGATTTACTCGGATATTAGAATCAACTATTTCACTGGCTGTTCATAGTAGCCCCAATCTGATTGGTGTGACATACTAGGCAGCACCATAACACCGTCGGGTTTTTTTATTTTTTCATTTGTTTTTTATTTCAACACACAAAAAAACACTACTTACAACTGTCACTTTCCTGCACAAAAACTTTACACCACTTTCTATTTATAAGTATATTACATTACTTTACAATCGAACAATAATTGAGTACGATTTATATACATAGGTAGGGGATATTTACAAAATGACTTATTTTTTTGGAGGAGACATCATTTTCCTATCTCTATGTCTGTCTAGACATTTTCCAGCTGAAATTTGAGTAGAATTCTTTCGACGAATATGGGAAGGAGGATAGCTTTGTTATGCAACTTGCGATGGCTTATGGTTATTTTTAGAAACAAACTCAATAAATTGAAATGTTCTTTTTACTTCATTTAAGATCATGCGATGATACCCACGATGCCGCACAATCAGCTGTTTCAGTCGCTGGCCCCACTACAGGAAGAGATATAAGTGATTCGAATACTGAACGCTCTTATGGAACTTATGGGAATCCTACCGAAACAAACGCAGAGGTTACCAGCAACAATCGGGGTGGTTTTCAGAGTCGTACTATAACAGTTCACAGAGGAAATATCAGGCAAGACATGATTGATATTTTCACAGATCCATCAATCATGAACTGTCATATTATGGTGGAAATGATAAACGAGAGGGGTACTGCAGAACAAGGAAGAGGTTCAGGCGTGTTCAAGGACGCGTTAAGTCTTTTCTGGAAAGATGTCTACGATTCGCTCATGTTGGGGGAAGGTGAACGGGTGCCATTCATAAGGCACAATTTCCAGAGAAAAGAATGGGAGGCAATCGCAAGAATCCTGTTGAAGGGCTACCAAGTGCACCAATATTTTCCCCTTCGTTTGTCGAAAACATTTGTTGCCTCTTGCCTTTTCAGTGAATCCGCCGTTTCTGATAATATGCTTCTTGAATCATTCATGCAATACGTCTCGAAGGTCGAGCGCAAAGTCGTCGAAAAATGTGTGAATGGAGAGATCGAGGCTGACGACAAAGAGCTGATTGAATTGCTAAGCACTTTTGAATGCAAGCGAGGTGTAACAAAGAGCACAATCCTAAAAACTGTGATCGAGGTGGCCCACAAAGAGCTGATACAAAGGCCGCAGTAGGTAGCAGACTGTTGGAAAGAAATCATCACAACTCTGGCAGATAGCTTTCCCACAGTTGAATCACTGCTGTGTTTTTATGATCAGCTGACTCCAACAAACTCCAAAGTGTTGGATACGATTGAGTGCAAAGCAAACACCCAGGAAGAAAGGGATTCGCTTAAATTTTTAAAGCGTTTCATCAAAGGCCTGGACTCGAGAATGCTGACGACTTTCCTTCGTTTCTTTAGTGGCTCGGATTTGATGTTGTTCGATTCGTGGCAGGTTAGTTTCACCAACACTGAGGGATGCGCTCGACGGCCAATAGCACACGCCTGCAGCAACACCTTGGAACTGCCTTCGACCTATCTATCATTTCCGGAGTTGAGAGAAGAGTTTAATAACATTCTCAAGTCCGAAGATTGGGAAATGGCCATTGTCTAATTTGAAGTCACACTTGATGCGAGAAGGGACACATCGCCTCTTCAGCTTGCAAAGAATGTATTATTTTGTGACTTATCCGCATGAACAACTCAGGCAATCAAATACTTTCGTTCAAAAGTCGTGAAAGTTATCACGCGCCGACTATAACACTCGCGTTCTTTTGATGTGGGCGGTGAAACGAGTCGTGCTTTAGTGTTTTAATTAGTTAAAAGTTGTATTCATCGTTCCTGTTGTTGTTTTACCTTATGGGATAAACGGATAATTGTTATAAATTATATTAAATTTTACGTATGATTTAACAGTATTACGATCTCGATGTTGGTTTGTTTATCGATTTTTATCGATTCAAGGGTCTTCAAATAAAAAGTGATTGTGATAATGTATAATGATTGTCAATACGTATTAAGTGCAACAAAATAAAAACATCGCCATTGTCTGGATCGTGGCTGAAAACGATTGGGGAAATGCAAAATCTGGACTAATCATTAGAAGTTAATTCTAACTACGATTTCTCAACCAAGATTATGTTTTACTGTTAAAACTGTAGTTTCAAGTTCTAAAAAAAGAAGTATTAGGGTACAGATGGATTACAATGTATATCCTAACATGTATTGCCAGAAGTGCTAATGCATGTACTAGTGCCATCAGATATATTTCTTAATCAGGAATATTCTAATTCCAAGTTTTCCTCTCTGGGAAAAGGGTAAAGCGCATTTAAATCAAGTTTATAAGGTTATGGCATTGTTGCGTTATGGAGTGGAGTTGTAATTAAACTTGACGTTTGTACAACATTGGTACTGATATGCTAGGATAAGTTCCAATAGCATAATTTTACATTAACGTTTTCAAATTCCATTAACTGAAACAAGCAAAAAGTACTTTTTTAGCTTACATGTTGCTGTTATGATATTGGGTTACTTTTAGTAAATGCTACGGCATTTCCATTATAATCTTACAGTTGATATTTAGTAAACGTAAATAAATGTTTTGAATATTCTATGACCTTTGGAGTATTGATTTTTACGCTTATTAGACTAAATCTCATCCAAGCACATAGTTTTCACTACTTACTGTCTAATTCAGTAAATAACTCCTCTGACTGCCAAATTGGACTCGGCGAACAACCTCATCCAATTTAGAACACCATGTTCAGTAAAACTATTATCTTCACTTCTATAGTGGGGTGGTAAAAGAACAAAGTTGAACTAAGAGCTTCATCTGCGTTTGAAGCCATTCCCTGCGGATCATCTGCTGTTATCAATAATACGACACTCTTTCTCTTACGATATCTATCTGTGCTAACACCTTCTGCAAGAAGGGACACAAAAAAATGGCGTTTTAGTTTACTGTTAGTTTGTGGTAAATTTTCTTCAGTTGACCAACACCCATTAGGTAGCAATGTTCCAAGAGAATGAAATCATTGATTTCGAACCGCAGAGCTCTTAAATATCTTCTATGGAAACGAGAATTTCTAAATAAAGATCTAGTGCGCTTTGAGGATTGCTTGGCATTTCTAGCCCTTTTTCATCCATGATTATCTGTGCCAGCTCTGCAAAGGTATCAGCGACATTTGTATCTGGAGATTCACAACAGACATCCTCCGCTACATCTATGTCAGTTGCTGGGACATCATTTAGATAGGAGCTTGTACCGGTGACTTCAGGCAAAAAATACAAGGTTTCTGGTCTACCCGGGGGAGAGGATTCGTTAGATGAGGGTCTTATCTTGTGAAGATTCCACTCCTGTACCACACGGATTAGTTCATCTTCAAGTAAAGGCATAAAACAAAATAAAAGACACTCCACTTGGATTGGATCGCAATCATTGTATAGCCCTTGGTCCTTCAAATCCTTGAAAAAATTTATCCACCAATCAGTTTCGGAGTGCCTCAGAAACCCCCACCACGCTTCAATCCTCTGATTCGAAACTGATCGTCCATAAATAAAGCTTTTCTGGCCTGCAAAATCATCTTGGGCATCACAGCGAAAGAAGCGCTGCATAGCCGCCACATTCACATTTTCAGTTCCTTGATCACCACGGATTATACGAGGAACACCTCCTAATTCTTTGACACAATCAAGAAAATATGATGCTACAATTCTTGGGTTGTTATTGCTTCTCCCGACCTTGAGCCACATGATTCGGCGGCTATATCCGTCTACGGCTCCATGAATGCAAAATCCATAAGGTTTGAGTTTATCATACCCATCCATGTGCCAAATGTAATTGGGGCCTTTAGAGCGGTATTGCCGTCTTCGTAACCTACGACGTGAACGTTGTTCCACACCATCAGGATCAAGCGTCTTCAATATAAGACGAACAGACTCGCGATTAATAGTAAAACCATAACGACGCCGTAACCTTTGGTGCATTTGGCGATATCCTAAGAGACTACCGCTCCCTCGAAGCTCCCTTTCCACTGCCCTTATCACTTCAGTCGGGTTGCTGTAAGACCGCCTCCTGTATAAACCACTGGCATTAAGAATTCGCTTAAGCTGACGAAGACTGATTTGAATGCCATGGCAAAAAAGTAGAAAGCCCAGAATCTCGCCATAGTCAAATCCAAGATGAAAATAATGCACAATTAACGAGTCCCTGTCCAGATGTGTAAGGGTAGCAACATGTGGTGGAAGCACTGCATCCACACCATGCGTTGGTAAGAGGATGACAATGCAGAATAGGTAGCCTAACACCATTGCTATTCCTATGAGACAAATCACAGTTAGCTACTTTGCAACCTGAGCTACATAATATATCAAGAACTCGAAGACCCAATACAGTAGAACCCCGCTAAGTCCGATAACTCGAACGCGGTACTATCTCGAACTCAAACCCATTCCTCTTGCGGCCTTGTTTTTCATTCATTTACTACCGGGCTACTCGAAGCTGGGATTCGAGTAAGCCGATAGTAAATGACTGAAAAACAAGGGCAAGGGGAATGAGTTTGAGTTCGAGATAGTGGGGAGTTCGAACCGAGTTCGATCGCGAGTTAGCGGGGTTCTACTGTATAACAAATAGAATTGACATTAATACATCACTTTTTATGGAAAACTTTAACACTCGAAATTCAAATGAATGTCCTAGTTAAGGACTTACTTATGTAATAATACCTTTCATCACGATCATAAGGGAAAAGTAATGGAGAGAAACGTACCGCTTCTACACCAGCTTCAACCTTCCTCCATCAGGTCCGCCATATTGGAACACGGACGCGGTGTCACGTGTTTGAGGGAGGTAGAACTTTACATTTGGTGTGAAATTTTTGGATCCGTAGTAATAACTGTGGATCCGAAGTAAAAACTTTGGATCCGTAGTAATAACTTTGGATCCGTAGAAAAAACTTTGGATCCGTAGTAAAAGCTTTGGATCCGTAGTAATAACTTTGGATCCGTAGTAATAACTGTGGATCCGTAGTAATAACTGTGGATTCGTAGTAATAACTGTGGATCCGTAGTAAAAACTTTGGATCCGTAGTAATAACTTTGGATCCGTAGTAATAACTTTGGATCCGTAGTAATAACTTTGGATCCGTAGTAAAAACTGTGGATCCATAGTAATAACTTTGGATCCGTAGTAATAACTTTGGATCCGTAGTAATAACTGTGGATCCGTAGTAATAACTTTAGATCTGTAGTTATAACTCTGGATCCGTAATGAAAACTCTGGATCCGTTATTATAACTTTGGATCCAATGGTACAAAAGCAACAATTGAGTCTGGGGTAAAATCTTTGGATCCAAAGAATGTAATATTTTTCTTTAAGCCAACGTGTTATTTAATATTATTTAGGATGGCACTTACGGGCCACCGTAAGAGATTGTGAAACAGTTCATATGATGTGATACATTCCCTCCACTGACAGCACTTGTTTTCGTCCGGGGTGGGCATATTGATGCAATTGTGGCAGATACACCATCTTGGTCCATTATTAGTCGGGTAAGGTTGTGGATCATCCTCGGGATCCTCATCATTCTTGAGTAGCCTCCTGGCATAATCGAGACTTCCTCGGCCATTGTTCAGAACAAGCACAAGCAACCTGAGTCGCTGTTCTTTGTCCAGAGCATCAACAAAAGCCTTGAAAATGAGAAGAAAATACACGTTACGATACAGCAAAATAAAGTTGCTTTCTGTAGCATGTAAAGATCCCTCGATAAGTCTAAAAAGATACGCATAAAATATTTTTCCCACCTGAATTTCTCCACAAGCATTTTCAATATCCTGTCTTTGTCTGTCTAATGAGTTTGTTGGTAAGCCTTCTCGAGACATGGTTTGAATATCCTGAAAAAATAAGGAGGTAATAACATTTTATAATGACTTGGCCTTTTTTTAAGATAGCCTTAGTATGTATCATGTAGTGACTGGTAAGTTATAAGTTATACAAACAGCGTTACAATCCAACTCACCATATGCGTACATGGTTTCTTAGATGTTCCACATTTGCAAAGCATTGGAACGCAGGGCAAATTCGCTGTCCGGCAAGGACAACCACGACCTGTTCCATTCCTCTGCTTTGTTTTGCATGCAGACTTGCACTTGCAGTGGGTTCTGCTGGGCTGAGGCAGCAGAGGGTCTTCTTGACCTTCTTGGTCTGCGATCTGCGCGCAAATTATGCCAACGTTGAATTCAAATGAAGGTTTTTAGGCCGTTTTGGAAGTAAAAACTAAACTTACCACACTTCCCTAGTTGTTTACTCTTGGTAGTGGTTGTTCTCCCATCGACTCTACAGAAATTTCAAGGCCTGACATAGTGCTAAATCACGGAGAACGGACTTTGTGAAAACGCACGATTTCCTCTCCGCTTAAGCCGCCATTACTGAAAACTCTGACAATGGACCAAAACAATAACAGACGCGTGCGTTGCATTGTGGTCGCCAGAGAGTCTTTAAAACATTAGAAGAAAGGATTCATTCTTTTGTTGTTGGGGCAGGTATTGGACGATTGCCACACAGAATTGCATCCAACTATAGTGGTTACACAGCATCACAATGGAAGAATTGGACACTGATTTACTCCATGTTTTGTTTGAAAGGTCTCATACCAGACAATCATTTAAGATGCTGGCAGACATTTGTCCTTGCTTGTCAGTATCTTTGCTCCCATGTTATGTCCAAGACTGACATTTTCAAAGCTGATATACTGTTTGTGAAGTTTGGTGTAACATTTGAACGGTTGTATGGCAGAAAGGCTGTAACCCCAAACATGCACCTTCACTTCCATCTAAAGGAGTGTGTAATTGATTGTGGGCCAGTGCATGCATTTTGGTGTTTCAGTTCTGAACGTTTCAACGGAATTCTTGGAGCAATGCAAGTAAATGGAAGGTGTGTTGTAGTACAGCTCATGCGCAAACTTCTGGCCAGGCGGTTCGTTTGGGATGTGAAATTTCCTGCTGAATTCCAAGATAATTTTATGCCATATTTTGCCCAAGAGAGAAAGGACTTGCCTAAAAGTTTGATTGTGAAAAATTCCACACAGCTATTTAACAGTGCCTGTTGTTTAAATCTGGGAGACTTTCATTGGAGTGATCTTGCCCTTGTTGGCCTTCCAAACACATTTAAACACTTTGTACTGGATGCAGATGAACTGAAATTACTCCTTGACTGCTACAAGACATTGTACCCCAGGAAACAAATTAAAATATCCTCAAGTGTTGCCCGTAAGTATTTGAACATCATGCTTGGAACTGAAAAGTTTGGTTCAAAAATGGACTGTCGTAACTTGAGATCAGCACGAATAATAGCATCCTGGACTGCTGAAGATGGCTCTATTGATGTTTCTGCTCCTAGCAGAACTGGCGTAGTAAATTGCTATATTGTTCACAGTGTTAAGCTCAATGGAGAGTTGTTTCAGCATGCATTTGCTGTTGTCTGGTGGTACAAAACCGATGACGACCAAGATTATTTTGGCAAACCTGCCCAGGTGTGGAAACACTGTGATTATGAACCTTGTGGACCTGCCTTATTTTATGCCCGTGCAACAAGTCTAAAATAATTCCATTTATTTGTATTTAACTCTAGCAAGGGAAGGAGGGAGGACTGGTACTAGTTTCTTCCTCTGACGTGCACTCTACGCAGTTCATTCGTCATGTGCTTGTACAGATCGTAGCTTCGCTGAACACAAGTTTATTCTTCGAGAATCGTTTCTTTCAGTGCATTGTTGTCGATGTTTACACTATGGGCACTAGAAAGAGCAGCAGGAGTACAAAACCCCCGATTAAACTACAAGATTTCGTCGCGGATGACTTTGTAGCAGAATCAGCAACACCTCAACAGATGAGCGAAGCAGTCAAACGCGACATGAGTCAGGTTGAGTCTATGATAAAAGACCTTACTCCGACGAGCTTCAAAGCAGAGCAGCCCACTGTAAACGACAGAGCATTCGAAGATCTTCGAAACCAAAATTTACAGCTGGAACTGGACCTTACTCGCACCAAACTCGAGTTGTTGAAGCTACAGCGAGAGACCACGCAACCAAGTGCGCCTAACCTGGCAACGCTGGCCACAACAACAACTCCTGTTGGTAATCCTGTCACAAACCCAACCTTAAAAAATCTCCAACAGGATCCAGTTGTCCAGTCCGAGCTCAAATCCCTCATGGATTCTTTAGGAGACCCAGTCTTACTAGGTTTAACCGAAGAGGAGCAAGATTCAGCGCAACAGCTGTTAGAGCCTTCCACTTTGCGAGGTAAACGTCCTCTACTTATTCCTGATTTCATTAGCTCCCTCCCCTTAGTACTACAGGAGGATAAGGAGACCGTGCTTGGAACCTCTGGTGATGCTAGAATTGTATTAAAAACCGCTCAGGACAAGAAACTGTCTCTTGACAAAATCTCATTCCCACAATGGTCAGCGGCTAACTTTCGTATTATGCATTCTCTCATGAAAGATGGTTCTCTCTCGTCCACCCAGGACATCCTTGAATATATTATGTACAGTTCAAAGATATCTGAACTAGCAAAGTGTTACCCCTTACCGAAAGTCATGGAATACGATGATTTGTACCGCAGAATGCAGTTTTCGACAAACTGTAAATGGGGTACTGACAGCCAGTTCATCTCCCACCAAACACTCCACTGACCAGATCCACTAACCCCCACACCAACGCGCCCACCTCCTCGCAAAACGTCCCGACCAGTCCTCAACCCAGCAACAGGAAAGCAAGTTTGCTACGATTAGGTTGCCGCTTTGCCTCTTCCTGTAAATATGATCATGTTTGCATCAAACCGCAATGCTTGGGAACCCACCCACAATGGCAGCACCAGTCTGCTATGGCTCAAGACCCCCAATACTGAACCCACACTCAACTGCAGAGTTTTCTCCGCATGTTACTTTGACTACAGATCTAACAGGAGATGTCTCGACCACATTGTTAAATGCAGGGACTGATCCCGTCTTAAGGACACCATATCCCGCAGAGTGTGGAGAAAATTTACCTATTAATGCAGGGCCTTTCTCAGAGTTTAAGCAGCAGCCCCAAGCAGCCCAGGTCTCCACAGACTTAATTTTTGAGACCTGGGCAACAGAACTAAACAATGACCCAGATATGGAATTTATCTTAGGTGGTGTTAAAAATGGATTTCGCCTACTTTCCCCTGATTCAATGGTTTCACACACCTTTACACAACAACAAGTCTGCTCTGCGGCCTGGGGCTAAAGATCAAATTGAAGCGCAATTAGTTAAGGGTCTCTGAGAAGATCACTTTGCTATAGCAGACAAGGCCAACATGCCCCTTATCATTAACGCACTTGGAGCTGTACCTAAAAAGGACTCCAATGAATTGCGAATGATCATGGATTGTAGCCGACCCTTAATGATGAATGCTAACTCATATATGGATTTAGAACACTACAAGTATGTTACTGTTGATGATGCAGCAAACCTCTGTCAACCTGGTTGTTGGTTGGCAAAAGTTGACCTAAAACATGCTTACAGAAGCGTTGGCACACACCCCGACAGCTGGCGAGTTACAGGAACGTCTTGGTGCTTCAAGGACTCAAAACACCCCACCTACCTTTATGATAAGCGTCTCCCCTTTGGAGCCAGGGCCTCACCAATGGTTTTTCATCGCCTCACACAAGCGATCTGTCGTATGATGGCCCGGAGAGGGTATACTGTGCTGGCATATCTTGATGACTTCCTAATCATTGAACCAACCCAAATTCAGTGCAAAGCAGCTTTTGACACCCTGTTAACCTTACTAGAGTCTCTCGGCTTCACTGTCAACTGGACCAAAGTCGTCTACCCTGCCCAATGTCTGATTTTCCTTGGAGTTGAAATCAAAACGTAAGTGTACCAAACTTCACCTCCAACGACTTCTTGGGAAACTTAATTGGGCAGCACGTGTTGTTCGAGGGGGCCACACATTTCTTCGGCGTCTTATTACCTTGGCAAACTCAGTTAAACGCCCGTACCATCGCGTCTACCTAAACCTAGATGCGAGAGCCGACCTCATGTGGTGGACTTGCCTCCTGCCAGCACACCACTGTACAACTTTGTTCCCATCAGCCATCCCAGAACTCCCTACAGCAGTGCTTACTGATGCCTCCCTGTCTTGTGGGGGGCGCCTATGGGAAACAGACTGGATGTCAACTGGGCCTTGGATTACCCATCTCTATGCTCTCTCCATATCAATTACAAGGAGACATTTACAATTGTCTTAGCTGCCCACCGTTGGGCACCCTGCTGGTCAGGTCGTCAAATAGTTGTCAAGACAGACAGCCAGGTGGCTGCGGCCATTCTGAACAAAGGCACAACCTGTTGCCCAGTGATCATGGACTGGATTCGTTCTCTGTTCTGGCTTAAGGAGTACTACAACTTCAGTTTGTTTGTCAAGCACATCCCAGGATCAACCAACACCCTAGCAGATAGTGTTTCACGCCTTGATGATGTGAAACACTGGCCAACGTTCCTAGCATGGCTCTCCAAATCCTCTTGTTCGCATGACTTTGAATCTCACATGTCGCCATTGTCTCTTGCTCTCCTTAGATCCAAGGGATCAGCAGCAACTTGACCGTGAAGTCACCAATTTCCGGCGTCAAGCATATGCACCCACTACCAAGTCCACCTACGTGAGTCAAATGCATTCATACCTATCCTTTTGCGTATACTACGGTTACCAACCCATACCAGCAGCAGCATTAACCCTTAATCGCTATGCAGCTTTCCTAGCAAGGTCACTCTCAGCATCCTCCATCCCAGCTTATTTAAATGCAGTTCGCATTCTGCACCATGAACATGGACTGACTGACCCAACAAAAAACAATTTTCAGCTGGCAACTACACTTCGAGGAATCAAGCGTGTAAAAGGTTTAACAGTGTCCCAAAAGAAACCAATTACCCCCCAGATCCTATTAGCCTTCAAGAGTCACTTAAATTTGGACAACCCTTTGCATGCAACTTTCTGGGCAGTTTGCCTGGTAGCTTTCTTTGGCCTCCTACGTAAAGCGAATTTATTATACAAAGGATTAACACAGTTTGACCCGTCCAAGCACCTGCGCCGAGGAGACATACTCTTCTTTACTGACTGGGCCATCATTATCAACAGATGGTCGAAAACAATCCAATTTAGCCAGCGCATTCTAACTATTCCTTTACCTCACATTGCCCAGCACCCACTCTGCCCTTATACAGCTCTCAAACACGCCTTCCGCTTGGTACCAGCTCCCTTATCGGGCCCAGCCTTCATCATCCCAGCATCCACTGGGGGCCTTACTCCTCTGACTTATGGAAAGTTTGACTCCCTACTAAAACTATTGGCAGCCAAGACGAACATGGATCCGTCCCAAGTTAGTGGACACAGTTTTCGCTCGGGCGGAGCCACTTTGGCTTTCCAAGCTCAAATCCCTGCCAAACTGATTAAGCGTTTAGGAGACTGGCAGTCAGATGCTTATAGGTTTTACATTCACATCCCAGTTAAAGACAGAATGCTAGCAGTTAAGTGTCTCGCTTCGTTTGTTTAGATTTTTCCCTAGGGGTTCTTTTCGTCTGGGGTTAGGTCGTGCCTCCTTTGGGCAAATGTTATTAAATGGAAGGGTTCACTTCCGAACCCTTCCCTGTTTACCCCAAACTTGACTGTTGTAGTTTTATTTCATTGTCTTTCATGAGAAAGAGAGTTAAGTCTAAAATAATTCCATTTATTTGTTCATTCGCCCTGTGCTTGTACAGATCGTAGCTTCGCTGCCCTCCCCTCCCCTCCCCCCCCCCTATTAGTTTGTTATTGGCACTTTTGTTTTTCTTTTCCATATGTTCCTGTTTTTTTTTGTACTTTTATCTTCACCGAATCGGTTGGGCATTCTCTCACCCAACTTTTCCCAGACTTTACGTGGACGACGGGGCAAGAGAGACTGCCTAGGGACTAAGCTAAGAAACAACCATACTCAGAGCACTGCGCACACACCAAAAGAGTATTATAAAACCTTCACTGCACCTTCAACAATAAAACACAAATAAAAATCATAGACCAAAAGCTAAATCAATGCCAGCATGTGTTCAGCTTCAGCTTTCAAACTAATTAATGTAATTTTGGCAAAACCAGAGCATTTCCCACAAAATTGTATTATTTTCGTACTATTCTTAACAGCTTCCAATCAAGCAACTCAGACAGAAGACAATCACAAAGACATGTAAGTTAAGCCCGATTACTTAAAAAAACCTAAAATATTGCCTCTATCTATTATCATAGTTAAATTCACACTATCAAATTTAAATCATGAAAATTGTTTTCACACTGACAATTTCAAACAACATCAACGAAATCATAGAAATTATACAAGACTTCTCCCTTTTAGTTTATACACATGGCAAAAATTGTACACAATAATTACTACTCTCATGAACAAATAATTCACTTCTGTATATGAATACACACTGGACACGCTTGATTTGTTTAGCTCATTAGCATATTTGTCATGCGCAGTTTGTTCTGTTTGATTGACCTCGTGGTCATTGAACTTGTCACGTTTTCCTATCATGCAAGAATAACAGTGTACGGTCTCGAAGAAGTTTAACAAATACAGTCCTATAAGAACAAGGCTCGTCTATTACATTCTGGTCCTTAAAAGCCGGATGATTACAGTAGAAAGATCTACAGTCGTTGAACTCAAAAAGAAAACAGCTGAGCGAGCAAGTCGCCATTCAACTAGCTGACGATCACAAGATGTCCCGTGAGAATCACTAAACGTAAAATAACAAACCTTCTCAAGAAAGTTGAACAGGTCGTCGAAAAAGAAGACAAGTCAGCCTATGACATCGTCTGCGCCGAGCAGTATTTGAACGAAATTCGCACCTTGGACGCGCAATTTCAAAAACAGCATTTGGCAGCGACTGCCATCGTTGAACCGTCGAACAAGGAACTTATTGAAAGGGATTTTGAGGATTTGGAAATTCACGATGAACGTGTCCGCGAAAACACGAGCAAGCTTCTCTATGTACTGAACGTCGCCTCAAAGCCACAAGGCAAATCTAAAGCTACTGAAAACAAGACCAAAGTGAATTCGCTCGAAGCGAAATGGACTCGAATTACAAAGAATGTTGACACTGTCGCCTCGAAGGTCAGCGAAGCACAAACCAAACTCAACGAAATGGAGATCGAAGAACTAACGGACATAAGAAGTCAGCTTTCTGAATTTGAGAAAACTTTCGATCGATTCACCGCAGAAATTGACTCTGTTTCCCCGAACTTAGATGTTGAAGACGGTAAAAATTGGAACGACGCCATTTCGAATTATTTCGACAAGATTTCATTGACTCAAGACACTTTGGCTCTGTTGGTTATCGAACGCCGCCGCAACCAAACTCGTGAAATCAAAGAGCAAGAACTTAAACGGGAGGAAAAACGAAACAAGGAAATCGAAGTCCAAAACAGCAAACATCGTGAAGAAATTAACAAGTTGCTGCACAAATTCAAGACACATTCGGAGGAACATGAATCAAAAACAGTGAAATTGCCTTCACTCAGCATCCCATCATTCGATGGAGATCCAACTAAATGGAAATCTTACTGGCAACAGTTTGAAGCCACAATATACAATTCGAAAAAGCTAGATGACCAATTGCGGATGCAGTATTTGCTTAAATCTCTCACCACCAAAAAGGCTAGAGATGCTGTTGAGGGAATTGATGCAGTAGCTGAAGCATACCCAGAAGCTGTGGCAGCCCTAAAGAACCGTTTTGACAGACATCAAGTCATTCACAGAGCACATGTAAGAGCAATACTTAATCTTAAACCAATTAAAGATGGTTCAAGTGGTGAACTGAGAAAGCTACATGACACACTTCAGCATCACTTAAGATCATTAAAGGCAATGGATCAACTGGATTTTGAAAGATTTATGACTGCCTTAGGAGAGTGCAAACTTGATGACCTAACCATGGTTGAATGGCAGAAATCTATTCAAGCAGAAAAGCAAGTCCCTGGCTATGACAAGTTCCTTGAATTCCTTGATCTCCGAGCAACTGCCACTGAACTTGCGCCTCATGAAACAGGCCCCAAGAAACCTCCCATTCCTCCCGGAAAGTCACCAAAGCCACCTCCTCCTAAGCCATTTTTAGTGTATACTACAAACACCAAAGTTAAGTGCACAGCCTATAATGGATCAAAACACAACCTTGCTTATTGCCAGTCCTTCAAAGCAAAATCACTTTCTGAGAAGAGGAACTTTGTTATGGAACAAGGACTTTGTTTTAACTGTCTGAAGGCAAAGCACACAAGTAAACAATGCCCTTCACCTAATTGTTGTCTGAAATGTGGCAAGCGACATCACACCTTTCTTCACCTCGATGACTCTAGGGATGCAGTCAATCAAGACACATTGGAAACAGCGAGACAGGACATTCTGATGGTTTCAGCACCTGGTGCTTCTAACACAACCGACCCTGGAAACACTGCAAGTGATGGTGGCATCTCCACTGTTACCTATGTAGCTGCCCCAGAAGCCATTGCTTCAAATTCTATTCTCATGATGACAGCAGAAGTGATCCTTAGTGGACCCAATGGTCATCAAATGTTTGCACGAGGTCTACTGGACCCAGCATCCTCTGCCTCCTTTGTCACTGAAAGAGTCGTCCAATGCTTAAAGTTGCACAAACAAAGGCAAGAAATCACCATCAATGGAATTGGAGACACCCGGTGCTCTACCCAAAGTAATTCTGTTGTTAACATGAATTTAAGATCTACTCAAGGCTCCTCAGCACTGGACAATATTCAAGCTATTGTTCTGCCTTCGTTGACAAAATGCTTGCCTATCACAACCCTTCCTAAAGGGAATTGGCCACATCTATCTACTCTCAAGCTTGCTGATCCTGAGTTCAATGTGTCAAAGCCTATTGATGTTCTCCTTGGTGTAGACGTGTACCATGACATCCTTAAGCCAGGGCTTATCCTTGGACCAAAAGGAACCCCAGCAGCCCAAGCAACCATGTTTGGATGGGTCTTGTTTGGGAACACTAACACTCACCAATTGCCAGCTGAAGTCACAACACTGCATGCGTCAACTTCATTTCCAAGTTGCGAAGAAACTCTCCATAAATTTTGGACTCTAGAGGAGCCACCTAAACCTAGGTTGCCTCTATCACCAGCTGACAAATTACTTGTGCAGGACTTTGACCGAAGCCACAAACGTGATGAAACTGGTCGCTTTGTAGTCAGACTCCCATTCAAGCCACAAGGGCCTCCTTTAGGCCAATCACGACCTCTGGCTTTGCAACGCTTCCTTTCCCTTGAACGTCGTCTTCAACGTTTCGACAAATCCCAAGATTATGCAAAGGTCGTTAACGAGTACTTCACATTGGGCCATGCTGAAAGAGTCCCAGAGACTGATCTCAACAAACCTGCATCACATTCATTCTACTTAGCCCATCATGCTGTCTACAAGGATTCAGACTCAACCCCATTACGCGTGGTATTTGATGGATCAATGAAAACCACAACCGGTGTCTCTCTCAATGATCAGCTCCTCGTGGGACCGACTGTTCATCCGCCCCTCAATGATGTTCTCATTCGTTTCAGACAACACCCTTATGTTCTCACCACTGATGTTTCAAAGATGTATCGTGCTGTTGCCCTGGCACCAGAAGACAGAGATTTTCACCGGTTCTTATGGAGAGAAAAGGCTACTGATCCAGTTGTAGACTATCGAATGACAAGAGTCACCTTTGGAATTGCAAGTGCTCCATTCTTAGCAACAAACTCTGTTCTACACCTTGCAAAGCAAAATGAATCAGAGCTACCCCTAGCTACAAAGGCTGTAAAGGAGTCCCTCTATGTCGATGATGGTCTTCCCTCAGTTGAAACCAAGCAAGAAGCCATTTTACTCCATCATCAACTTCAAGACCTCTTTAACAGAGGAGGGTTCAAACTTCACAAATGGAACTCAAACTCGCCTGAAGTTTTGAATTCAATCTCACCAGAGATTAGAAGCTCAAAGAACACATCTAACCTTGGAAACTCTGACAACTTTGTCAAAACTCTTGGAATGGAATACAACTCTAGTCAAGATCACTTCAAATTCTCTTCCACTGATTTATCTGCTGAAGAATCAAGTATTACTAAGCGTGAAGTTTTGTCTGATTCAGCAAAAATATTCGACCCCCTTGGTCTCATCGCGTGTGTCACAATTGTACCAAAGATAATCTTCCAGCGTCTCTGGGAGCGAGGCACCGCATGGGATGAACCTCTCCCATCAGACATTCAGAGAGAGTGGTTGAATTGGAGAACACAACTCCCTGAAATCTCTGCCATCCGCATTCCACGCTGTTACACCCCAGTTGGCAGTGAAATTGTTGACCAACAACTAATCGGTTTTTCTGATGCCAGTGAGAAGGCTTATTGTGGTGTTGTCTACTTAAGAAGTTTCGACACGGCCGGCGGAGTCTACACCTCCCTTGTTATGGCAAAAACACGCGTCGCACCAATCAAGAAGGTTACCTTACCCCGTCTTGAACTTTGTGGAGCTCATTTGCTCTCACAACTCATGAAACATCTTCAAGAAATCTTGGCCATTCCAACCTGCAAGCTTTATGCCTTCACAGATAGTACTATTGTCCTTTACTGGATTTATGGAAGCAGCCAACGATTCAAGACCTTCAAAGCAAACAGAATCGGAGAAATTCAAGAAAAAGTTCCCCCAGAAAGATGGGCCCACGTTGCCAGTGAAGAAAATCCAGCTGATGTTGGATCTCGTGGCCTGCTTCCAGGAGAAATCATTGATCACAAACTCTGGTGGAATGGTCCCAGTTGGTTAAAAGAAGATACTTCAAACTGGCAGTCCAAGATTTCTACCCCTCCCTCTTTGGAGACACTTTGCTCTTCAGGTATTGATGAAGCAAGTTTGCAATTCAAAGAAAGAAAGGAAGTGACACTTCAAGTAACTACTGCTCCTGATCAAACCAAACCTGTCATTGACATTGAAAGATACTCAAGCTACATGTATCTCCTGAGAGTTACTGCCTGGGTATTCCGTGTTGTTACCCGCACTCATCTATTCAGCTCTACACCTCTTTCAGTAGCTGAACTGTCAAAGGCTAAAATTTGGTTGTTCAAACAAGCACAAGCTAAGATGTTCCCAGATGCAGTGGAAACACTCCAGAAAGGAAAGCCACTCCCTTTGTCCCATTCTCTGCAACCGTTAAATCCATTTCTTGACGCAGATGGTTTGATAAGAGTTGGTGGACGTCTCTCACAGTCCCAGAATCCACTGATCCTCCATGGAAAGCACCACCTCACGTCACTGATTATACAGAATGAACACAAACGTCTGTGTCATGCTGGTCCAAAGCTCACTTTAGGATCTCTTCAAGACCTCTACCATATTGTTGGTGCACGCAGAGCTGTACGTAAGTGCACACGTCAATGCATGACATGTCAGCGTGCATCCCCCAGGATCACAACTCAACTTATGGGCCAAGTTCCAGCTGCACGCCTCCTTCCAGCCTTTGCTAATGAAAGAGTCTCAGTCGACTATGCAGGACCTCTGACTCTGAAGATTGGAACTACTCGGAAACCAACCTACTGCAAAGCCTATGTAGCCATCTTTGTATGCCTAGCAACTCAAGCCTGTCACATTGAGTTGGTATCGAATCTAACTGCAGAAGCCTTTCTTGCTGCCTTTCGTCGTTTTGTTTCAAGAAAAGGAAAACCAACTGAAATTTGGAGTGACAACGCATCTTGCTTCCATCGTGCAAACAAAGATCTCAAGGAACTTGAGCAGTGTCTTAAACAACCAGCCTCACAAGGATCTATTATGAATTACTGCTCTGCACAAGGCATTCAATGGAAATTCAGCCCACCAACAGGCCCTCATCACGGCTCAGTTTGGGAAAATGGGGTCAAGGCCTGCAAGCGTCATCTAAAGCGAATAGTTGGCGAAAGTAAACTCACCTTTGAAGAGATGTCAACTGTTTTGTCTCAGATTGAAGCTTGTCTCAACTCCAGACCTCTCTTCGCGTCACTTGACTCAAATGATGATGATGGAATTGCCCCACTTACTCCTGGTCATTTTCTAATTGGCCGACCACTCGAAGCGCTGCCTGACCAAGTTACAAAAACGCCCACTTCAACCCTGAAGCGATGGCAACTCTGTCAAGCTCTTACACAGCATTTTTGGAAGAGGTGGTCAACCGAATACCTCAATGACCTTCAGCGATTCAACAAGTGGAGGCGACCCAAACGATGTCTTCGTGTCAACGACATTGTGCTCATTAAGGACAATCGCACTCCACCATGCCAGTGGCCCCTTGGCCGAATTATCAGAACCCATCCTGGTCCAGATCAGTTAGTCAGAGTGGTCACTGTCAAAACCAAAACCGGAACATTCGTCCGCCCAATTGTAAAGCTATGCTTACTGGCGCCATCCGAGGGTGCTCAGTAAAGACTGGAATGTAAAACATTTAAAAATAACACTGACAAAGTACTGCTTGCTGAGAAGCAGTCAAACAACACTGATTTTTGTCCTCAATATTTCACCAACCTGGAGAAAATACCACCATACTCCACTGAAGTTGAAAGTTCACACCGCAACGCATATTTCTCATCTTCACCAACAATGTCGACATCAAGTGACATACTCCATGCAACTCTATCAAAATAAAAACAACATAAAATCAAGAACATTCAGATAGCAATGAGACCTCAAAAAAAAAGCCCATGATAACAATTCCCTACACTTATCAACCCAACTTTCAACTCTACATTGTGATACCAATTATTCATGGGTTACACCACAATAAAACCTGTTCTGGTCAACCCCATTCTCCTTTATGTAAATTCCCCCAAATCCACCATCGCATGAAAATCGTTACCACAGCACTCACGAAACAAAGCAAATGCTACACCAAAAAGATACAGTTGTAATAGCTACGTAAAAAGACAATACTGACAAATTACTGCATGTATTTTTCTGGTATTGTTAGATTTAATCTTACCAATATTTGCTGAGGATGATATCTTAAAACAATTCAAACAGAGGATGTTTCACACACCTTCCAAAGCTTCATACACTACGTAGCACTAACAATCAATTCAATTCTTTTCTTTTGGTCTAACTATCATCTATTGATTTACATCTCAATGTCTACAGTAACTTTCTAAAAGTTGGTTTCATATTTGGATCAATCAAACACTTGCATATCAAGACTTCAATAAGCTGTTTATGTACAAACATCCCACCATGATCAACGTCTTGAGCCTATCTACAGTTGTTTCAAATTCTAAATTACAGGCAATCAATAACTACCATATATCACTCATGTTAAATCTTACAGATGATATTCCGTACTGAAACAGGCGATTACATTTCTTAATCCACCTCAAATTCCAGTCATAGCCCTTGATCAACCCTTGTTTGCTCTTGCCAAAATGGTTCAATGGAAGGGGCCGGAATCTTATGGTGAACAAAAATACGTTGTGATGTTTGGAGGCCTACACTTAGAGATGGCACTGTGGAACACCCTTGGAGATTTCCTTGGTTCATCTGGCTGGACGACTGCTCTTGTCGAAGCAGAAGTTGCATCATCTGGTGTTGCTGAATCATTTCTCAAAGCATCACACTTAACACGAACAAGGTATTTCAGTGTAAAGTTACTACAAGGGCTTTATTTTCCTAACTACTGAGAACCATATGCTGTATAATTTTGGTTTCTAGAATTACTCAGTGCCTAATATTAATTGATAAACATTCCGCCTTTTTGCAGGCACGCACATCAAGTCACACTCTTGTCCCTTCACAAGCTGAGGCAGGAAGCTTACTCTCATGCTGTTGGTGATGATGCCGAGGCATCTATGACTTCTTGGGAGTCAGAAATGTGCAAACGAAGCCCCACATTTTTATTCTGGGACACCATTCTACGATACGAGACCCTTATCCTCATGTTCATCCGTGCCCATCGAGAAAAGCGCTTCTCCCTGTACGTTGAAGTCTTGGAAGAGCTTGTTCATCTATTCTTTGCCCTTGATCATGTAAACTATGCAAGATGGGTGCCCATCCACTTGAGGGATATGAAGTCTCTACCTACCTCGGTTAGGAAAGAGTTTGAGCAGGAGGGCCACTAGGTTCTTTCCAAGACAAACAACAAATTCTCTGCCATCCCTATTGATCAAGCACACGAGCAGGAGAACAAGAATGTGAAGTCAGCAGGTGGAGCTGTTGGACTCACCGAGAATCCAATTGCCTTTAGGTAATTCCATACTTTATGGCACCATTCTGTTTTGACAGACTTTTATTGTTTAATTTCAGAAGATGGATGCTATCCGCCCTGAAACAGCAAGACTCATCATCCAGTTCGAAGAACAATATCTTCATGACAATGATCCAGAACACCCCCGAAACTTCCAGAACCATGAGACAGGCCAAGCTTCCCAACGGACATTCCAACGCCAAATGAACAAACTGACCAGTGTTATCAGAAGTATGGGCAACCCCTTCCTAGATGATTTTCCGGAGCTAGTGAGGCTAGACAGCAGAGATTGTATGGGCGCTGAAGTTGCTCAGACAGTAATGGCACTTGAGGATATTGGAAAGGAGCAGTACTCAAAGTACCTAAAGGCAGTTATAGCTGATCGCACAAAGTCAATCCATGACCCAATCAAGAAAAACAACTTGCCAGTCTTTAGGAAACCTCTTCCAAACTCAGCTTCGAAAGAGGAAAAGAAGATTTCTGTTCTTCAGAATAATGTAGCCCTCTTTGCTCAGCTATACATTGCAATGCAAAGTACAGACAGTGATCTGAGGGAATTCTTTTCCCATGAAGTGCAGTCTTTCCCTCCATCCCTTTCTGAGTTTGGCAGCCTTCGTTTACCGACAGCGAAGTCTGATCTGCTTAGTTGTTTACCAGGATGCAGTCAACAGCTAAATCCACCCTCTCACTTTGACTGCAAAATAATTGACGGAGCTGTCATCGTGCACTCCCTTCCCACTACGGGTGTGGTCACCTTTGATGGTTATGCAGACACCATTTTCATCCCGCATCTTCTTAACCAGCTGCAAAATTCCAAGAGAGTAGATGTTGTGTGGGATACGTACGTTGCAGATAGTCTGAAAGAGTCCACGAGAGACAAAAGAGGAACGGGCATCAGAAGGAAGGTACCAGGCCAAGTGAAGTTACCAGTGAACTGGATGCAGTTTCTTCGAGATTCTACGAACAAGGCAGAGCTGTTTCAGTTTCTTTCCCAAAAGGTGTCATGCTTTGGGTTCCCAACAGAAAAGAGCCTCAGCATAACCTCAGGTACACAGTTTTACAAAGTGTTAAGTATCTTTGTTTAAATAATCATGATCATGCCACCATATAAATATACTTTTATTTATATTCTAGGGCAATCGGTGATAAACCGTGGATCAGCAAGCTCGATGCCCGACTGTAATCACGAGGAAGTAGACACCAGAATTGTTGTTCATCTGCGTCATGCCTTGCTCACCGAAGGTCCAGTCACGGTTCTTGTCAGAACTGTTGATGCGGACGTGGTGGTAATTCTTGTGGGAAAGTTCCATGATCTGAAAGCAGTCAATGCTGATGTTAACATATGGGTTGCATTTGGAATGGGCAGAAGTTTCAAATTTATCAGCATCAACAAAATTTGTGCTTCCCTTGGTGAGCAGAAGTCACGTTCCCTCCCCGTCTTCCATGCTTTCAGTGGGTGCGACACAACGTCCACATTCAATGGTAAAGGCAAGCGGTCGGCCTGGCAGGCGTGGGAGCTTTGCAGCAATGCTGTGACACCGACTTTAGAGTTCCTTTCTACTAATCCATTTCAGGAGCTTCAGGAAGATTCTATCCATTTTCGTAATCTAGAACGGCTTGTTATCATCATGTTTGACAAGTCAAGCCCCATCGATTCTGTCAACGAGGCGAGAATGGATCTGTTTTGCAAACACAACAGAGCATTGGAAAATCTCCCTCCTACTCAGGTAATTTAAGAAATTAATTTTATAAAGATTGTAAATATAAAATTTCAAAAATTATTCAAAAATATTTCTTTCTTGACTATTAAAATTCTCTTCTAAAACACGTTGAGAGGGCTATTCTTCAGGCAGGCATCTGGGCAACAAGTGATGTGAGCAACCAGGATATTCCTTCTCCAGATCGATTTGGGTGGCAGAAGATTGAAGATACGTGGAAACCAGTTTGGATGACCATTCCAGAGGTCTCAAAGGCTTGTCAAGAGCTGATCAAGTGCTCATGCAAGCAAGAATGCGCCCGATGTAAATGTGTCAAGTATGGCTTGGAGTGCACACCGCTTTGCAAATGCAAATGTAATGCCAGTAGTGATATTCAATAATTCAAAACCTACATAAAATATGACCTATTTAGGCTTCCGGTGATATAAACCTTATATATCACCAAATTTCAAGAGGCGACGTGCTACAGAACTTTTAGTATAACTGTAAGTCTTAGGTTCTGATTATTTTGGTGTTCAACTTAGTGCACATTAATTAGGAACAGTTTATGAACTTTAACATCAAGTGTAGGTATGTTCCAGCCATAAGCTCTTTTTTCCTTCAGGAAATAGTTCTAGTATGACCAGTACTTGAAGTTTACGTATGATAAACATGTTGAATATTTTCATTTGCTAGAATTAGAGTTGTTAAATATCCAGACAGTGAAAAAAGAAGAGCTTGCGAGCATGCTAAAAAAACGTATTGCGTAAGCCTAAGGTAACTCGGTGATAAGAAAACGGCTCCTGACCAGGCTTGCAAAGCATCATGGGAATTACGTTTTATTATAAATAAAGATTAAATGTGGCTTCAAAGCTGTTTGACTTATTTTTATTGAATTTAAGTAGTCTTGGTAAGGTTTCATTGATTCTTTTGCCGAAAAACGGATTTTTCCATTTCGGCTTGGTAACCAGGCAATGTCAGTTTTGGTTATTTTTAATTCCCCTTCCGTACCAGCAAAGGAAAAGAGATTCTGACGGGCACCAGTCCTAAAATTGTTAAGTACACTTTAAGGTAGCTCTGTGCCAAATTTGGTGCTTTTGTCCGCTCTGTATAGATCCGGTCAATTATTTGCACTTAGCCACCTGACTAAAACCAGCAAGCCAAACGAAGTGGTCCGATCAGCAGACTTCAGTGCTTGTCGAGGAGTGGAAGGAAAGGCTAGACGATGTTGAAAGTAGCAAAAGTTTGGAGGCCTGGCAAAAGATCGTTCAAGCAGTCAACAAAGGCAGGTCCACCAAAAACGATGAAACAATGCAAGGACAAATTTCGAAACTTGAAGCAGGCTTACAAGGATGCAAAGAGCAACAATTCGCAGACAGGACGTGGAGCAAAGACCAGTCCCTTCTTTGATGTATTTGAGGAGGTTTTGGGCTCAAGACCTGTTGTTAAAATGCCCGGGGTGATTCAGTCATCCAGTGAACCTAGTACATCTTCGCATGCCGATTCAAGTGAATCTGATGGAGACGAAGAGTCCTCCCCAGAAGGGAAAAACAAAAGAAAGAAAGCCAGTGCACCTGCTAATGCACCTCCTAAAAAGAAAGCAAGAAGAAGCAAGGAAAGCAATCAAAATGCTTTCATCGAATTGTCTGAAAACATAATTGATATGCAAAATGCACAGGCTGAAGCAATGGCGAGATCACAAACACGTGCAGAGGAGCTTATGCTAAAGTTGGAAATGGAAGAGAGAAAACTTGACGAAGACAGCCTAAGGAGAGACCAGGAATTTTTCCTCTGAATGGCTGAACTATTGAAAAAGTAGAAACTAAAAATTTACTTCGGTATGGAAGAAAAGACATGAAGTATAACGGGTACTAGAGGCAATGGCCGGACTTTACTGTTTACACTTTTAATTGCGTGACAGTTTCGTTACATAGGTAGTAGCTAAAATACAATTCTATTATATATTATTAAACATCTTGTTTTCGATTCTATTCATGAATTTCGCTCTTTATTGGAATTTAAAAAGGTTTTAGGGTGCATATACTTTTGTAACAAAGCAAAACAATAAAACGTTGTGTTTCTAGAATAACCTACAATTTGTCACGTCATTATAAGTCATTTTCTATTGCTTGACGAACAGCCTGAGCCGCCGGATTTCTTACAGCATGATGTAGACGTCTGGTCTGCAAATATTCTCTCTCAATGGCAATGACTCTTCTCAAAATCTCCTGGTCGTCAAATTCTTCTCCTGCTTCTTGACAAAAATTATGTAAAATGCAGCATGTGAGGATAACTTCCGGTACATTGATAAACCTGTTATCCATTCTCTTAAGCGGAATTCTCCATCTCCCTTTTAGAACACCGAAAGCCAGTTCAACAGTTACTCTTGCCGAGGAAAGAACTTTGTTAAATCGTCGCTGAGTTGGGTTCAAAACAGTGTTGTTTGGGTAGGGCTTTAACAGCCATGGAAGCAGAGGATATGCTCCATCCCGAAGTAGCAGAGGTCGAATATCGTTACCGTTTATATTTACCACTGGCTCCCTTAGAATATTGCCATTCTCTACTTTCCTGAACAGCTCGGAATTTCGTAGAACTGGTGCATCATGCATACTGCCTGGATATCCAATTGCAGTGTCTAAGAACATTAGATTCTCCCAACTACTGCTTGCATGATCACGCTATAACAGTGTTGTCGATCAAAATAATTGAAAGGATTCTTAGGGGCCACAATTTCGATGTGAGTTCCATCAATTGCTCCGACTGCTTGGGGAATTTTACATTCGTCTTGAAACAGGGCAATGGCTCTTGTTGTGTCACGGTGGTTGACTGGCAATTTAATAAAATGTCTCGAAAATCTGTTCAGCGGGCGGCAAAATTCTTTGGTGATTGTGACACAGGATGACTTTCCCACATCAAAGTGCATAGCAACTTCGCGAAAGCTTGCACCTCCAGCCAACCTCCACAAAGCAATTGCCACTCGCTTAGCTGGGGGGATCGCGTCTCGCAGCCTCGTGTTTCTCCTTGAAATTTCTGGAGAAACAAGGTTAACTAACCGAAGAAACATCTCTTTCCGCATCCTGAAGTGTTCCTTCCAATAGCGGCACTGGCTCTCCTCCTCAAGCATCAACTCAAACCAGCCAAAGCGTGGACGACGAAGTGTCCAAGGCCGTTCAGTTCGCATACTTTGCAGGTACATATATGCAACATTTAAAAGCGCCAAGTTGGTTGATGTCGCTGTTGGCAGAGTCTGCGACAATAAACCACGTTGCAGGAATAAAAACAACCTTCTCCTTCTTCGCCTCATAGCCATGCTTCTTCTATTGCAATGCAATCAATACAACATGAGGGAAAAAAACAGCAAAACCAAATGTTCATCCATCGTGACTCAATAAATTGGCGCGAAATTAAAACTGAGAGTTTTCAGGTCACTTCTGTCAACACATGCTAACAAGCAAACAGTGATTTTCTAGTTTGACCACAACAAGAATTCTCACATTCCAGCACGTGCTACGGTGACGTCATAAGCAAGCGCGCTAGTTTGTAATCTCAAACGCTAATCTGACCGCAACATTAGTTTTATGTAGTTAACATTGCCCCGTATTTTTTTTGCTGTTTTGTGCTTTAGTTTTCGACAAAAACATGTTCAGCATCTTCTGTTGTCTTTTGTTTAAAACGGAAAACAAAAGAAACCGATTAAGTTCTTTGTCTCATGAAGTCAATGAAGCGGCACAAACCAAAGTCGATATAATTAACAAAGGAATCTAATCTTTTAAAGTCATTGAAATTCGCATGTGAAACTTCGTGGCGCAGCGCGCTGAGCGCCATATTTTTAACCCCGTGCTTGATGAGAGGGGCAAGCATACTGGGTTCAAGTCGCGCGCGTGGCTAAGTTTTTTTTTCCCTGTTGTCTTCTTTTACTTTCGTTCTTTACATTTTTGTCCGTTCCCGCCAAAAATAATATTGCAAACAGAAATGTTAAATTCACCTTTAAACGCAAAACCTATAAACGCAAAACCTAAAGACGTTTATGAAAACTTAAGCTGTTACACGAGTTTTCCGTGTTTTAACACCTTTTTCTTAAGTTGTCTCACATATTTCACTGTCCGTAAACACTGTCCATTCAGTTCAAAACATTATCGACCGCAACTGGCGTCGACTTGAACCATTGAATAACAAAGGAATCTAATCTTTTAAAGTCGCTTCAATTTGCATCTCAAACTTCGTGGCGCAGCGTGTTGAGTGCTATATTTTTAACCCTGTGCTTAATGAGAGGCGCAAGGCGTACTGGGTTCAAGTCGAGCGCGTGGCTAGGTTTTTTTTTTCTCAATATTGTCTTCTTTTACTTTTGTTCTTCACATTTTTGTCCGAGTTGCTGAATTTTTTTGGCGCTAAAATGTTGCCTCGCGATCGTATGACAGTACCATTTATAAACTGCTGATTTTCCCGAGCACGTTCCGCTAGTGCAGTGGGCACTTTCACAGTGGTCAAACTTGACGTTGCTTTCCCGCCAAAAATAATATTGTAAACAGAAATATCAAAAATTTACCTTGAAACGCAAAACTTAAAGACGTTTCTGAAAACTTAAGCTTTTTACATGAGTTTTCCGTGTTTTGTCACCACCTTTTCCTTACGTTTTCTCACACACTTCACTGTCCGTAAACATTGTCCATTCAGTTCAAGGCATTACCAACTGCAAGTGGCGTCGACATTAAGCGTTTGGCAGTAGCCATACACGCAATATCACGCACCCCTTTATTACATGCCTGTTCAGCAAGCATTTCCGTCGGGTAATGCACGATACTGGGGGTAGAGCGGAAACAGACGATTTCTGTCATGTTTGATCTTTTTACACGGAGACAACATTTTCATTGTGTGATAAGTAAAGAAAGATGGGGCCTAGTGTTTTCGTCCCATGCTCGTGACATGTTAAATATTTCTTTTTCACAGTATTTCCCTTACTCAATGTTTTTAGTCAACTAGACAGTTTTTTTTGCAATTTCTTATACCACCTATGCTTGTTTCCTTCAACAGGTAACGAAAAAAAGACTCAAAGTTCGCCATCCACAGTCATCACCTGGGCGTGTTTCACGAGTGGGCAAGCAACATCTCGAGCAGAATTTACGCAAGTGTCATTTGAACTGCTTCACGATCTAAGCGCTTACCTTAAGTGCTTGTCCCCCTTGGTAATTTATGGAATGCTATGGAACGGCCACCTTCATGCCGTCCCAAAGAGTGACTGTACTGTTTTATATCGCTTCTATTAAACAGCCCATTATTATTTACACTGGTCTGTATTACCTCAGTTTGTCTGGTTAACGTTATTTAGATATGTTTCGTTTCTTTCCTTTTTAAATTTGAATGTCAAGTTTCATTAATGTAAAAAATGAGTGTTTTTCTCTATACACTGGCTAACGTGAGAATGCTCGCGCGTTTCATGTTCATTGTTGTATAAGCTTTCTTGTTTACTTACGTATTCATTCGTTTGTTGAAAAAAAGACTCAAAGTTTGCCATCCACAGTCATCAGCTGGGCGTGTTTCACGAGTGGGCAAGCAACATCTCGAGCAGAATTTACGCAATTGTCATTTGAACTGCTTCACAATCCAAGTGCTTACCTTAAGTGCTTGTCCCCCTCAGTAATTTATGGAACGCTATGGAACAGCCACCTTTGTGCCATCCCAAAGAGTGACTTTGTACTGTTTTAGTTTTATATCGCTTCTATTAAACAGCCCATTATTATTTACACTGGTCTGTGCTACCTCAGTTTGTCTGGTTAACGTTATTTAGGTATGTTTCGTTTCTTTCCTTTTTAAATTTGAATGTCAAGTTTCATTAAAGTAAAAAAATGAGTGTTTTTCTCTATACACTGGCAAACGTGAGAATGCTCGCGCGTTTCATGTTCATTGTTGTATAAGCTTTCTTGTTTACTTACGTATTCATTCGTTTGTTCATTCACTCAGTCACTCAGTCACTCACTCACTCACTCACTCATTCATTTATTCATTCATTCATTCATTCAAGTAATTTTCTACACCAAATTTCATGAAAATTCTGGCGAATAAACGCTAAACGAATGAAGATTACCGGCAAGTATTGTTTTGACTGAGCGGAGGTCTGGGGGAAGTGACCACCAAAAAAAAACAACGAAAACTACGGGAAAAACAAGAAAAGCCCCAGGGGCATTGGACCCCGCCGTTCTTCCCCCTCCCCTCGGGGTGCAAAATACATTACGGTCACTCAAGATATGTGCCTAGGTGGTATAAAATTTTGGAGCTGGTGATTTTTCTTACGTTTGACGTGTGCTGCCATCCCCCCCAACGTCTTCTCTGCACCCGTCTCCTTGTGATGTCATGAATCCCTCATAGTATGAACACCTTTCCCTTCCCTCATTCCTTAGGCACCCACCTGTCCTGGTACTCGCGAAGAAGGTGACGAAATAGTTTTGACCATGGTGTGACTCAGTTACGTCACATGTTCTTTTTTTTTAACGAACTGACATCTCAGCGTAATTCTTTATATTTAACGAGGGCACGGAAATTTAAATAGATTTATCGATAAAGAAAAATTATCCTTAAATCGAAAGCGAACGGTTATCTACTGAAAAAGGAAACGTAAAAGTCTACTTTTAGGCCACGATTCGATAAATGCTTTAGCGAAAGCAAGGAAATTCCCCGAATCGGCTTAGGCCTAGCTACAAAAATCCTTTTTTTGGGGGGATTTATGGAGCTTCACGGGATTTTTAGAAAACTATAGGATTTTTAGAGATTTGGAGGGATTTTTAGAGGTTAACCCGTCCTGGCGGCGGGGTAAAAAACGGGTATTACTAGACCCCGTCCTGACGGCGGGGTTAAAAAAAAACGGGTATTACGAGACCCCATCCTGACTTCGGGGTAAAAAAAAAAACAGGTATTACTAGACCCGTCCTGACGGCAGGGTAAAAAGAAAAAACGGGTAATAATAATGTAAAAATTTTCAATACATAGAAAGAATTTAAAATATCATTTAGTTTCGGAGAGGCCATTGCGTGACACTGGGATAATATGTCGTGGAAGAACTATCGGTTTGCAGCTATTCGAGCTATAAATACTCGTCGAAAGCTTTTTATTCGCTCAGTGAGTCTGTTATTCAGGAAATTAGAATGTTGCAATGGGAGGTGCTCTGTTGTCTCTTAAAAATACCATTTAAAAAAGGACCAATGATAGCTGTTAGTAGTGTCTCCAATGCCGACGGAAACGTTGTCTGATCGAATGGGTTTTAAAATCTAATTTTTCTCGCGATCCCCGTACTTTACCATAAGAGTCCCCCGTCTTTTAACGTCTGGTAGTGCAGTTGGGACGCATGCGTGACTGCACCCGGTAATCGCATGATCCCACAAGGAAAATGTTGGCAGCTTCGCTTGTTACAAATAGCTTATGCATATAGGGCTTACGAGTTACACCTCCAGGAAAATGCGCCGGTTCCCACATATGAACACTGAAGCGTCCCTGGGGGACGAACAGAGGAATGTGGTTTCGGCTTGTGAGCCCAGTATTTTTATTTTTGGGGGGGGGAGGGGGGTACGGAACGTTTTGATTCGGGGACATTTTTTATTTCACTCTCGCTTTGCGCTTGGAAAACGAAGTTTATCCCCTAATTTCGCGTAATGCTAGTCAACAATTGTAATAAACCCAAAATGAATGTCGAGTAATTATGACCAATATGACCTACCCGTATCAGGAGCCCACGAACGCCTGGGGCCCGTTTCTCGAAAGTCCCAGTAACTTTTCGGGCCCGGAAAGCTATTCTATGTGCGCGATGTTTACGTTAAAGACTCAAATTTTGTTGGTTTTAAAAGTTGGGCAATAAAATTGTAAATTTTGGATTTATCAACTGAGTTGATAAGGTAAAAAGGCCATCGCTCTGATGAAGGGCTAACACTCGAAACGTCAGCTTGCAATCTCTTTACGGTGGCCAAATTCCTTATCAACTCAGTTGATAAATTCAAATTTTATGTTTCACGTCCTCACCGACGCAGCACCACAGTTTCTTTAGAAACTAACCCCCTTGTTTGTTAACTGTATTCTAAGTTGATAAAACAGGTAGGGCTGATATACGGCCAAAAACTACACCAAGGTACCAAATTCCCCAGTCTCTTGGCACTTTGTTAAATCAAGGTTTCACTGTACCGTTTTGACACGCACGCTTCATTGTTCAGTCTTATAACGAGTCATGTAATATTTTATCATAGTGTTTCTGATTGGTTCGCTGTTTGCTGGAAATTCGGCAGGGACTTAAAAGAACGTGAAATCCATTTTTGATCTGGCCACAAAGGCTACACTTATGCCATTTTCGTCATTTGCGATAATAAATATCTCAATATCTACTTGCACATTTGCACATCAACTTCTTCGCACTTTTCCGGACCTTGGACAGATCGCAACATCCCCTGGGAGTGTTGACAGATCTCAAGTAATGAGCCGACCGGAAATTTGCGTTGCGATTACCTCAACTCACGTTGCAACGTTGCGATTATCTCAACTTGCGTTGTTGTAGCTATTTATAATAGTACTCCTTGAGTTTCCAGTGGAAATCATGCTGATGATGAGAAATGTAGGTATTATGACTTATTTTATTCGTATTTTAGCCGGGGTGTCTAATTGAACAAACAAGGGGGTTAGTTTCTAAAGAAATAGTGGTGCTGATTTATCAACTGAGTTGATACGGTAAATTGGCCACCGTAAAGAAATTGAAAGCTAACATTTTGAGCGTTAGCCCTTTGGATTCGCTCTGACGAAGAGCTAACGCTCGAAACGTCAACTTTCAATCTCTTTATGGTGGCCAATTTACCTTATCATCTCAGATGAAGTTCTAGTTAATAAATCAAAAGTTTTGTGTCGAACGTCATTACAGTCACGTCAAAGACAATTTTCACAAAATGTCGCTTCACCCGTGTTTTGCTCTTTTCTGCAATTCAAAATCAGGCATATAATAAATATTTCCCGGGCTTTAATTCGTTCTGGTTCAATTGCTAAAAGACGGGGTGATCCTATATAAATAAGATGTTATTTTGCTGCCTCGCAGCAAAAGTGCGCCAAGCTGGCCATACCAATGTGCATAAAATGTCCTATCTCACAGGCAGGGCTTATATCTTGTTTCCTTTTACTGGATCTCTCGCCAAAACAGGCAACTTGCTTCAGTTTAATTTAGTTTAGTATATCGTGAATCCTGCGCACATAACATACTAGTAGGAACTTAACATCAGCCTGATGTCTCAGGATCTTTTCAAGGTGAGAAGTACCTTGAAACGATACTGGGCCACTACAGACCCCCTGTGCAGACCAACTGCTCACTTTAACCTTTTCCCTTTTTTAAGTTAAGTTACTTGCTGTACTGCTCAAACCAAACCAAATGTCTAACGTTACTAGAATCCTAGTACACGGAACCTCGATTTAATGAAGTGCCAAAGGACTGGGGAAATTGGTTCGTTATATCCCCGGTATAGTCAATCGAACCCAATCAAACTGAATTTAAATCGAACTCAAACGAACTCAACCAAACTTAATCCATGGATTGAGTTCGGCAATCGAATGAAATCGATATAACACAGTTCAGTATAACACGTTTTTATTGTAACCACAGAACTCCCAGAGGAATGGCTTCAGATGCGCTGTGGGTTGTTAGCTTTAATGCGTAATAAAAGTGCCGCTTTGATGTCAGGGATAGCCTGTTCCAGGCTCTCAGCTTTTCCACACGAATAGGCTACGTGAAGGAGGGCGAAGATTTCAAAGGTTTAAAGAAAATAGGCGAGAAGGGCCATGCTATTTGAGATGTAAATGAGTGTGGACAATTAGATCACTCAACGTAAACTGGTTGCGGAACACAGTACTGCACGGGCATAATGAAAGCTTTGTTCTAATTTGCTCTTTTTACTGCTGTGGACAGTTTACTCAGTTTTTTCAATAATCAGTAAAAAAGGACGGGAAAAACTTGTTTTCGATGGGCTTGCTTCGTGTGTAGGTTTACCAGTGCTTGTCTACAGTAACCGAGCATGCAGTCAGACCAATTCAAGTTCAATTTCGTTCGATTGCCGAACGTTCAATTGAGTATGCCGGGTTATGTCATTTAACTATCACTGGGCTGAAGAATATGCCTTGCGTTGTTATACCGAGGACTTCGTTATATAGAGGTTCGTTAAATTGAGGTTTCACTGCACCATGCCGTTCTATTTGCCGCCCTGTTTATGTTAATTGCATTAATTCTTATTTTAACCTGGCCATCACCATGTATACAGGCACTATACCTTGCCCTGTTCCTGGCAGCTATAAAAGAGCCATCAAAAGCACCAAGCACAGAGCAGAGCCGACTGCCATCAGCCATCAGCCATCAAAAGCAGAAAGCACAGAGCACAGGCACAACAGCCAAGCACCAAGCACCAAGCACCAAGCACATCAACACAGAACACAAGCACCCATCACCCATCACCCATCACCAAGCACGTCAAAACAAGCACCCATAACCACATATGCTTATATTCCACTTTTTGTTGTTTTAGGTTCCTTTCTTTTAATTTCATTTCTGTCATTTTGCTGTTACTTTTTTTGGTCTCACTGCCTAGATAAGAACTTCAAAAGGGAAGTGACTGTAGAAGTAAGACTTGGACCACTGGCAATGGATAGTCCGGTACTGTAAAAGCCACCCCATCGCTGCAGAACATTTATTCATCCGTGGACAGTGGCCCAAGTCAAAGTTCTGTAATTGTCACTTCTCTTTTGAAGTCCATTTTTTTTATTTTGTTCCCTTCTGTAAATACAATCGACAATTAAAATTGATACAACTAGCAACGAAACACGAAATATTCTTCTCCTTTTTTGTTTCGTCCGCTGAGGACAGGACGCTTTCAGAATTAGGCTCTACTAAGCTCGTAGTTTCATGTGGGCCCAAAAAGCCCAAGCTAGAATCTGTATCTATGGCCCAGTGGGTAAACACTAACACGCCTATTTTTATACTTTACTAAATACTGACAAGCTGCCTTCCCATCAGGATGTGCAGTATTACCTAGCTTATACGGTAAAAGTAAGGGAGTTTAACACCAAATTTACGTGGGCCTCCGTCTTAAAAATGATGATGAATTTCGCCACGCACAAGCTGTATATAATTATCCCTGGAGCTACGATTCTAACCATCTCCATACTGTTATTTTAGAGCCCTTAACATCCAAACTGGCTTCTCCTAGAGCCTCCCCGGCCACCACTTCTGTTAATTTAAGTGCAGATGGCCGGGTTATTTGTAGGAATGACAACAGGGCAAAGGGTTGTACTCTATTTGAGTGTAATTTTGCCCACATGTGTAACCATAAGGTGAATGGGGAGGCCTGTGGGCAATCACACCCATTCCATCTCCACCATCAAGCTGCATGGGCCACATCCCAAGGGCAGGGTCAGGGTCATGCTTCCAGTTGACCCTCTCTTTCTTCGCCCCTAAATGCAAATCTTTGGCTGGCAGAATTAGTTGACGATGAGGATGAGGCTTTCCTCAAAGATGGCAGCCCCACATTCCCAGTTTTTCCCCGCAGAGCAGGATAATTACAAATCTGCTACAAAAGCAAATGCTAAATTAGCTGTGGAGCAGGCTATCTGCTTTGAAATTGCAGAGGGTAATTATATTGTCACCAATAACAAGCCTGTTATCATTAGTGCATTGGGAGCTATTCCCAAGCCAGATTCCACAGAAATGCGTTTAATTCATGATTGCTTCCCACCCCCTTGGGGAGGGCCTTAATGATTATATTCAGACTCAGTCTTTCAAGTTTCAAACCTTAGTTGATGTTATTAAACTGCTTGGGCCAAATTATTTCATAGCAAAAATTGACCTTGGGCATGCTTATCATTCTGTCCCTATTCACCCCTCAAATTTTGCAGCGACTAGCTTCAAAATGGCAATTTTCGGGGGAAACTCACTTTACCTATTTTTACGACAGCCACCTACACATTGGAGCTAAGAGCTCTTCAGAGATTTTCCATCGCTTGACCCAATCTGTCAGGCAGATGATGGCAAGGCATGGTTTCACTGCAGTGGTCGTCTATCTGGATGACTTCCTGGTCATTGGCAGAACCAAAGGGGAATGTCAACTAGCCTTTGATATGCTGTTGCAGCTGCTTCAGGACCTTGGGTTCCAGATCAGTTGGCATAAAGTGGTACACCCTACCCAGAAGCTTGTTTTCCTGGGTGTCGAGCTTAACACTCTACAATGTGAGATGTCCTTGCCTCTTATCAAGATGGAGGAATTGCATCTGCTGGTCTCCACTTTCCACACCAAACGACATACAAACAAGAAGCAGTTGCAGCGTCTTGCAGGGAAGCTTAACTGGGTTTGTCGAGTGGTCTACGGTGGCCGCACCTTTCTGCCGCATATCCTTGACATGATGAATTCCCTGGCTTCACCGTCAGCTAAGTGCAGGCCTTCCCATGATTTCCATGAAGACATCAAGTGGTGGTGCTCCTTCTTACATCACTCCAATGGCCGTTGTCCACTCCTTTGTCAGCAGCCCATAACTGATGTCCAAAATGATGCCTGTTCAGTTGCAGCGGGGGCCTATTTTCAGGGGCATTGGTTCTACCATAATTTCCCCCTAGATTCCCCTGATTTGCCTGGCTTCACATAAATCACAAAGAAGTTTTAGCCCCAATTTTTGCAGCATTTCGGTGGGCCCCTTATTGGCAAAATTAACGTGATCATCCATTCTGATAATGCGGCAGCTGTGCACATTATTAACAAAGGTTCAACTGCAAACCCTGTCATTACGCATGCCCTTCGGCAATTGTTTTGGCTTTCTGCTATGTATAATTTCAGGTTTACTGCTACCCACATTTAAAGGAGAACTAAAGCCTAATTTCAATGAAATTTTATATAAATCTCTAAACAATTTTAAGCACATTTCCAAGCATGAAAGGTGTTCACGGAAAAGAATTTTTCAAAAAAATTGCGCTAAAACTACAGACCCGGTCCGCCATCTTGGCTTTGTACCGCGGTAGTGGAAACTGTCAGCGGATTGGGATGTGACGTCATATTGCAGAAGCGAAGCTCACTGTTTTGCCTTGCATAGGAGTTGTCTGTATGTTCTCGAACCAATATATTACTTTCATTTCGGAATATTTTACCACCATATGATGTCTTCCGTTCATAAGGAGGACTGCTTCAGTTTCTAGTGAACTGTGCCTTTCTAGCGGCGATGAAAGTGGGGAAAATGAGCCCATAAATGTAAGCTTAATCAGGCCTTACCAGTTCAAGCCAGAGTTTTCGTTGGGTGAAGAAGTGGAAGACATCGTACATCCACCAGAAGACAACGATGAATCCCGTACTACAAATTTAGACTGGTAAGAGCTACGAAACGTGTTCTGAAACAGTCAAAATTCTGTGATATTAATGGCCAAAGGCAGTTTTCGCTATTGATTTAGTAGGACGTGAGTATGTCAGGTATGAGGTAAACCCCGAGGTATTTGTGAATAAAAGAACATTGTGAACCGGAGGTGCATATGGCGTTTGTTTATTTGTGAAAGATTTAGCTTATTGGCATTTCAAAATTTTGCTTTGGCCACACACATCTTTAGCTAACGCTTCCCTTTGAACTCATTGTTGCTTGGCAGTCTAATTAATAAGCAGCTGGTGAGTTCAAACAAAGGGAAGTATATTACGATAAATTTCCTGGATAAATTAGATCAACCAAGACAAAACTAACAGATACTCACCTATAGAAATCTCTATTAACGGTACACATTTCAAATTGTATGCCTTTTGACTACCTCTTGAAACTCGGCAAATGTTTACTCAGGTGAACATGTGAAAATTGTCAGCAATTTCCAACTGCAGCTGAATGCCAGTGTTGCTTAGAGTTTCCACAGATTGTGGAAAAGAATAAAGAGGCTGTAGAAGTGGGTGAATGTGAGCAACCACCATCTTGTATCACTGAGCATCCAGGTTTTCAAGCTGTATGTCTCGACAGATGGGTGTTACAGGCAGCCTGGTATCAATATAAGCAACAATATTACCAATCCCATGATGGTCCAGATCACAAACTTAACAGACATATTGCATACTGCCAACTTGTACACTGGTGCTGGGGAGTTATTGTAAAGGAAATTAGGGTGCCGTTGCCCTCTTGTGCAGTTTGTTGTACTCGGGCACACTTTCCCCCTGCAGGGCTTTTATTTAAGGGATTTCATTTTCCTGATGAGTAATTATTAATGGCATTTGCCCCAATTTTTTTGGACAAGTGGTGAGCAACCACCTCGGGTCAAGTAAAAGTCTGCCTCTGAAATTGTTGTAATTTAAAAAAAAAAACCTATCGTGTAATTAATTCCACTGTAATTGTTTTACTCTCTTGCTCCAGAAATGACATGGTATCATATAACAGGAACATTCGAGTGTTCTTCATCCAAAGGAATCCATGTGTACCCTGGTTTTGCTTCATTTTTGCTTCAGTCTGTGATTGGTTCAAAGAAGGCACATGTCAGTTTGTCAACCAACCAAGGGCTTTGGGGTCTAGAATTAATATAAATAAGGCGATAAAGTAAAAATTGTGCAATTTTAATGCTGGCATTTTCTAAAACACAGTTGCGAAAGAGGGCATCTGTGCATGCTGCATTCTCTCTTCCAGTCCACGAAACCATTGAAAGCACGATTTCTTTTCTTTGAGGCGTTTTCTGGTAATCTTGCGTGTCTTAGACATACAGCGCATGTTTGACACTGGTCAGCAGTTCCAAATATTACGACCGGTAGCGAGGGTGCAATGTCAAATACCCTATTCCATGGATCAGCTTTGTTTTACACAAAGTCTTATCAAACTTATTCACTGCCAAGCCATCTTAACAGATGAATTGACTATCTTACCCACTGGATTAGTAGATGGGCCATACTTTCAACAGTCTTTCATTTATATGGACCACCAATATATCTCACCAGATAAAGTGACTATTTTTTCCATTCCATCGGTAAATCTGCCTGTTTTTCTTACTATCTCTGATCAAACCTTTTTCACCGCTGAGCTATCTCATGAGATACATGGACAACTCTATTATTTTTATCATGGTAAAGGTATTGATTATTAAGAAGCCTTTTTACTATTTAAGGTGAAAGAAGGAATTAATCTGGTGATGGACTGCACTACATAAAGGGATACTAACAAGGTGCATAAGGTGTAATGAGCATGATTCATTCAAATGTCTTCCAAAACTTAATAAGGTCGACAAGCGACAAGCAAGTTTTTTAACAGCCCTGAAATTTCATTTCTATGAATTAGACCCAGGAGGGTCAGGTAGTCAATGTTCCTCCATCAAAAGTAGAAGAACAAGGAAGGAAAAGGACACACGCTTCACTGGTAACATTGCTTTCAGTCAAATTATTTTTGTTCTTGGCATTTAGCACAATTCCAGGCTAGTAGGTCAAATAGCGGCTGTTATCTTAATATTATATTTCTTTCTTTACCTTAGGATGATTCTGCAACAGCAACTAAAACCAAACACGAAAAAGCCAAAGGGAGCCTTCCAAAGGTAGACTCATCAACTGAGAATCGCACCACCTAATGTTGAGAGCCTTCCCATAAAAGTTAGGTTCAACCATACCTTGCAACCAACGTGTACACGTGACCAACTAGCCTATTACCACCACCATTTCTGACCGCATTAAAAATTAGACCATTTCCCCCCCCAAGACAGTGTGGCCAAACACCTCACTAATGCTGAGTCCAAAGCATTTTCATATAGATATAATGTTGATAAATTCATTATAAGGCATAATCAAAGATGCGATTGACATTTTTTCAATTCCCAGTTAACTGTTTTGGAGTCATATAATTTGGACATATGACATAGAAAAACGGATTAGGTGATATAAAAAGAACGTGTCAAATTAGCGTAAGTTTTGACTTTTCTTATTTTGGGTGTCTTATCAGGAATGGGTAGCCGTTTGCTACCATTCTGATTTAAAATACATTAGCCATGTCATTAATGGCACCATGACTATAAGGTTCCTAGAAAAGAGAGCAGACGACTGCTTTCAAATAGCGAAGCGCACTAATGACGTCACAGAATTTTGACCCCGTGTGACTCAGACAAAACTCAGACAAACAAACCGCTCTCCGTAAGAGCGATGTATGGCTAAATGGAGTTGGCGGGCACTTTGGAGGCATATTTAGCAATTGTTTCACGATACTATCGCCAGATGGGCTCAGAATTCGAGAGAAAACATTAGCTGTGCGGCATAGAAAGCTAAAACCTTGGTTTGAAACAAAAGGTTTGTCAAACAGAGCGATTATTCAATAAATGTAATGTTTTCCCTCAGTTATTGAATGGATTATAAAGGCCCGATTTGCTGAAAGAAAACATTATTTTATGTGTACGAGAAATGCAGAATGTTCACACTGTTCATTATGGCACACTGTGCAACACAACAGAGCTAACCTCAGATGCATGCCACGACAAAATTACACAAAGAAGCGCTTGTCCGATCGGTCTCCTTGATTGTCGCAGCAAATACAATTTAAATTTAGACTGATCAAGCCTGGCAGCTATAGCTGCAGTCTGTCAAAGTAATGGAGATAAAAAACAGCTTTATTAAAATCAAAGCCCTTCATGATCAAACAGCAATGATATACCTGACTATACCATTAGAAAGGCGTTTGAATAGCATAATATTTTCTCCCCCTCTATCTATCATGTGTCGAAACAGATGACCGGCCATCGGTGAGTTGGACCATGATGCCGTTGGAATAGGATCGTTCCGCGGGAGCTCCGACAAAACCCACTAAAATCGAAGACTCTATGGCTAATGACTTCAAAAAGAAAACACAGATATTCGACTAACTCCAGTGGCAAAGAAAGTGAATCATCCTCACCCATTGACAAACGGTACAGAGCAACAGAAAGTATGTGGAAAGTTTCTCCAGACGACGACGAGGTATTCACATACCATTCCAACATGTCGGCGGACATTGCCGAGAGTCTAAAACTTATACCTCACAAGTTAGAGAAGCTGGATAACTTAGAGATTTTAATCAACAAAACTTTAAGTAAACTCGAAGTGGTAGAAACTCAAGTTAATCAGCTAACACTCAGGGTAGAAAGTGTGGAATCTAAGAGCCGCGTCTCCGAGAAAGCAATCAGCGAATTGAAAGCAAGTGTGCAGTTTATGTCAGACACCTTCGAAAACCTGAAATCAACTCAAGCAGCGGATAAAGATAACTCGAAGGCTGAAATAGCACGCCTAAATAAAGAAATGGCATATTTGGAAGCGTACTCCCGACGAGAAAATCTACTCTTTGAAGGTATAAACGAAGCTTCGGCGGAAGAGGGAAATTACGAAGATACAGCAGCGCTGTTGCAAGAGTTTATGGCTAATGTCTTAAAGGTTGAGAATCCTAAAGAAATTGAGTTTCAAAGAGTGCACCGCCTGGGCAAGAGAAATGCTAAAGGCCCTAGAGTGATAATAGCCCGATTTCTTCGATTCAAAGATAGGCAGAGAATCTCAAAGCTTGGAAGATCGCTACGTCATGAGGTGATACGCATTTATCCAGACTTTCCTAAATCTATTCAAGATTCAAGGCGCCGGCAAATGCCAAAATTCAAAGCCGCCAAAGAGGCAGGTAAGACGGCCTTTTTTCATCCAGGCAAGCCGGATTTATTGTATATTAATGGAGAACTTATTCCAGAATGATATCCTTATGAGACACTGAATTGTCATAACTTTGTGACCGATTTTCATCTCAAAACACATGATATTTTGAGTTGTTTTGAATTAATCCAACATCTCGCTAGCGGGTAAAGAATGGAGCTCCAGTAGGAATGTTAGATGGAGTCTTCTTATTTCCATCTTTCATTCTCAGAGGTGGGTTACATGTATTTTTGTTTCTATGTGTACCTTTATTATAATTCTGTCTGTACCAATGTCGCATGCTCGTATTTAGATCTTACAAAATTTGCTTTCACATCTTCTATAGAAGAACCAAGTATATACTTATTACCGTTCTTAATTTCTTCGATCCTTAGCTTACTCGGAACAATTAAACTTAACCGGTTTGGAAATCGTGTTTGCGTAAGCTAAATTCTGGTAGGTAATTTGAAAATCGTTTCTCTAAATGTAAGAGGCATCAGTAATTTTAAGAAGAGACGCACAATTTTCACCTGGTGTCGCCGAAAGAATGCAGATGTAATTTTCCTACAAGAAACACACTCGGTTTTAGCATCTGAAAAACAATGGAAAATGAATGGGGTGGTAAAATGCTTTTTTCACATGGTAGGCCCAACTCATGTGGGACCGCAATTCTGATAAGTAACAAAGCTAATTGCACGGAACTTTCTACAACTGCAGACCCCTTGGGGCGCTTTATTATCTCAAAAGTTCAAGTTGATGATAAAGTGTATTTACTCGTGAACATTTACGCACCAAACAAAGATAAAGACTCGACCTTTTTTTTTAAGAAAATTGCACACTTTGCTTCAAATCGAAAATTTAGATTCTGAAGAAGACATTATTCTAGGTGGAGACTTCAATATTATTGTCCTTTAAACCCAATTCTAGATAAGCGAGGTGGAATAATGATCCTAAGGAAATCGGTCGTGGAGAGAATAGAAACCTTGCAAAACGAGTTAGATCTTGTTGATATTTGGAGGGTTAAACATCCTCTGACAAAAAGTTACACGTGGAGCCAAAAGTCCCCTACAATATTATGTCGTTTAGATTTCTGGCTAATTTCTAATAATCTCTGCGATTTTGTCGACTCAACTGATATTATTCCTGCAATAAGAACTGATCACGCGGCTATTAGCATAGTTTTCGGTAGAATTGGAGAAGCAAAAGGCCCTGGAATGTGGAAAATGAATGCTTCTCTGTTAGATGATGACGAATACTTAAAATATTTGGGTGCCAATATACCTCGATGAACATCTGAGGGTGAAAATCAATTATCTGACAAACGCTGCGTTTGGGATTGGGTCAAATACAATATCAGAATGCACGCAATTAAATACTCTAAAGAGAACGCCAAGACAAGAAACCAAAAAGAAAAGTTGTTTCAAGAAGAATACGAAGAAGCAACCAGGCTTTATGAAAACAATCCTAATGATTTAAATAGATCGTGTTTAAATGAAACCAAAGAGAAGTTAGAATTGCTTTATGACGAGAAAACAAATGGAATCATTGTACGTGCGAGAGCCCGCTGGCATGAGCACGGTGAACGAAGTACTAAATACTTTCTGAATTTGGAAAAGAGAAACCATGTCAAAAAACATATTAGAAAGTTGTCAATAAGCGGTGTTATAACAACGGATCCATATCGTATACTATCAGAACAAAAGAAATTTTATCAGAACTTATACCAAACAAAAGCAACAGACTCTGATTGTGTAAAGTCGTTTCTAAATGATTTGAACATTCCCCAATTATCTGAAGAACAAAAGCAATCATGTGAAGGCGGAATTACAGCTGAAGAATGTAGTGAGATCTTGGAAACTTTTCAGAATAATAGGTCTCCGGGAAACGATGGAATACCAATTGAATTTTATAAGAAATGCTGGAATCTTATTTGCGAACCGTTTATTAATTGTGTAAATGAGTCCTTTAAAAAGGAAGAAATGTCCAATTCCCAGAGACAAGCTGTCATTACTTTGATTGAAAAAAAGGTAAAGATCGTACGTGCATAGAAAATTGGAGGCCTATCTCTCTCGTCAATGTAGATGCTAAAATAATCTCGAAAATAATTGCCACAAGAATAAAAAATATTCTGCCGCATATCATTCATTGCAATCAAAGTGGTTACGTTAAAGACCGCTATATCGGTGAGACGATCAGGTCTATTTTTGACATCATGGATTTTACAGAAAAGAATAATATACCTGGCCTGTTGATATTTATTGATTTCCAGTTTATGAATTTCTAGTTTCATTGTCTGGATGCATTCAATTTCGGTCCCGAATTCAAATGTTGGATAAAGACTTTTTATAAGAATATTCAAAGTTGTGTGATTAATAACGGCCTGTCTTCAGAATATTTTTATCTCACTCGCGGTGTCAGACAAGGTGACCCTTTGTCACCTTATCTTTTTCTTCTAGCTGTAGAGATATTAGCAATTGCGGTAAGGGATAATGTGGAAATAAAAGGGATTGCAATTGAACAACAGGAAACTAAACTCCTCCAATATGCTGATGATACAACTGCAGTTCTTTCTAATATAGACTCGGCAAATAGACTCTTACAGCTGTTAGACGAATTTAAAAAGTTGTCAGGTTTGAAAATAAATAGATCAAAGACGGAGGGGATGTGGATAGGCACGCTGAAAGATAGTGAAATGAAACCCCTCAGTATTAAATGGCCTCAAGATCCAAGTATCTGTAATTAATAATTATGAAGGTGGAGGTCTTAACATGGTTGATATTGAAAGCATGATTAAATCTCTCCGCCTCTCCTGGCTCAAAAGAATTTTTGGTGAAAACTCCGGAGCATGGAAAAATTACTTAAGCTATCTCTTAAAAGAAACAGGTGGCTTGGCTCTTTTCAGTTGTAACTACAACATTAAAGATCTCAATATTAATTCGCGGTTCTACTTAGAACTATTGGAATGGTGATCTCAGTTTCGCGAAGACAATGCAGATGACAACAGATGGCAACACATTATTTGGAATAACCAGGAAATCAGAATCAATAATAAGCCAGTGTTTTATAAAAAGTATTTTCACTATGGAATCCAAACTACAAGAGACCTTCGATTTGACCTCAATAATATCGATTCTTACAAATTAGTTGAAAAACACTTAGAAAAGACCAACTTTCTGGAATGGACTGGTTTGCGTCATTCAATTCCCCCTAACCTACGAAATCCCCATCTAGATTACGTGTATCAATTCCAAAACCCATCTTTTAATTTGGTCAATGACCTTTTTGACGTAACCAAAAGGAAATCAAAAGATTACTATTCTCTGTTAGTACTTAAGAAGGCACGTCTTCCTAATCTCGCGCAAAAATTGAAAAGTGACCTAAACTTATCAGACAAAGCATTGAAAAATGCTTTTTTACTCCTCCATTCTGCCACTTTTGAGCCATATGTAAAGCCTTTTCAGTACGAAGTGTTGAATTCCATACTCTACACAAATTCAAAATTACATAAAATTGGTTACATTTCAGACAATCTGTGTTCTTTCTGCAAGCAGGAATCAGAAACATTGCAGCATTTCTTTTATGATTGTTCACACTCAAGCTCTTTTTGGAAAGATTTCGAGTCCTATTATCTGTCTCGGACAAGTCAACAAATACATCTTAATTGGAAAGAAGTTTTAATTGGTGTTCTAACACCAGGATGCCTCTTACTTAATTACCCATTACTCCTAGGAAAAATATATTTATGGGATTGTAGAAGAAATAAAGAACTTCCAAACGTACGTGGCTTTAAATTTAAAGTTAATTTAAAATATGAAACTGAAAAGTATATTTGTACGAAAAATAACAATTTAGATAAATTTAGAGGAAAATGGATATTGTAACTCTATTATAGATTTATTTATTTTATAAAGATATATTCATACATTGTAAGGCTAAAACGGATATGCAATAATGTAATGTTTTTTTATGTGTAAGAGTGAGAGTGAGAGTGAGAGTGAGTTATTGTTACTGAGTGTTAGAGTGAGTTAATGTGCTATGTATATATGTAACTGTAAGTGTGAAATACGCAAATAAATTTAATAATAAAAAAAAAAAGATGACCGGCCATCGGTGCCGTCAAATTCGGGAATTTCTTGCAATCGATGTTCTTTCCAGGGCCTAAATGAAGCAAACATACAAGAAGTATTCTTCGCAATTCGTCGCAATTCTATACTTTCATAGTAGTTCGCTATTTGCCGCTTAAATTTCACGGCATCCTGAATAATTTTGCAGTGGGTATGAAGATGTCATTGCCGGATCTTCGACTAATAAATTCAATTTTGGGCCATTTTTTGGATACCTTGAATCTGTTTTTCACTAACTAAAGCAAGAGTGTTTGATATCTACCATTTTTCGAGCCTATCGAAAGTCTCGGCCTCAAATTGTGCCTTTCTCGTCTTTTTTCTTGTCAAGAATGCGTCCCTCCATACAAAACCTTTGGCAAAACTAAAATTGTTGTCTGAGTCATGCCGGGGGTCTCATGCGGCGAAATCTATTTTTAGTAATAGTGCGCTTCGCTATTAATAGGGGACACGAGGAAGTGGAGAAGAGGCTGGTGTTCATGAGAAAAGTTAGAAAACCAGGCATAAGAATCATTTCTAAGAAAAACAAGGAGCATTGGAAACTGTTGCGCTTGATTTGATGATGGATTAAGAAAGATTCCTGGAAAGCAAATGTCTGGCAACGGAAGGAGACCAACCATCAAAAGAGGGGAAAAAAGATGTCAAAAGAGGGCAAAAAAAACTGTCATTTGCGTCTGAGGTAATGTTTCCTCCATGATTAGAAAAATATTTTAGACATCTCTAACAACAAGTGAATATGTGCTTGACATTTTAAAAATCATAAGAAACAGATTAGAAGAATTTTATTAAACGGACTCACGATTTCACTGAACAAGAAGATTGCGACAATGGCGATATAAAAAGAAAGTGTCCAGTTTTGACTTTTCTTATTTCAGGTGTCTGGACGTTTTGAGGTGCAGGTGTCTGGAAGTTTTGACTTTTCTTATTTCAGGTGTCTAGACGTTACAACATTCCAGACGTAAAAATGATTTCTAAGAAAAACAAGAAGCATTGGAAACTGTTGGGCTTGAAGGAAAAGGTAATCATTCAAGCTAGTATACTAGGGTAACTTTATAATCCATCAAATATTTTTGTTTGAGTATCATAAGGTGAATAAATGACGTTCTGCAATTGATAATCTCCCACTTTTGAAAATCTCAGCTTGATAAACGACTGTTTCAAATGTTCTAGGTGATAGAGCGTTTTTGTATATATGTATAGACGGTCACAAGTGTATTAATCAGTCCGTTTAATAGCTGCTTTCCCCTCTGGACCATAAATTCGTTTAGTGGCTTGAAAGTAGCAGTATACACAAGATGTATGGGTGAATAATGTCCCGGACAATTGACCCTTAGTCTTGCTTTAAAGTGAAATCAAGATAAATACAATGAAAAGCAGTTTCCCAACTATATAACCTGCCACAGTTACGTTACATTCCATACATGAACCTTACTGAAGTGATAAGGCTTAAATTGTGATAAACACCTCCGTTCTTTGGATTTGTCTCTTACTCATCATATCACCCCGACTACCTCGGATGTGGACTTAACGGTACAAATAAATGATTGGTTGAATTGACCCCTCGCTCCTCCCTTAATGAGGCTTTACAGCAATTTACTTTACTTGGCAAGTTGAATGTTTCTGGGATTTGCCAAAAACATCCCGATTTTAAGGGAAAATTTGCTAGCAAATAGGATTTTTATGTCTTCTCCCCAAAATTACTTGTTGAGTAACGAATGTGAATGCTGGTGATTGTGTTACTACATCCGGGCTTGTGCAAGAGGGTCAAGGAATGTCAATTTGGGACCCCCCTGTGGCAGCTATCACTAACGCCCAACCTTGTGCGTGATCATTCATTCACTGCAGCTTTCCTTCAAGTGAAGACATGTTTAGTTTGATCCGGTAAGCTTTTACTATTCTTTGTGCTGTGCTATGGCGATCCCAGCTCCCAAGGTATTGATTTTGGGTCATTCATTTGTCAAACAACTTCATAACGATTTAGTTGTGGGTTTCGAAGATCGCGCCGCTGTTGATTTCAACCTTGTAGGTTTAAATTGACTGCAAAGAGGGCATGGCGCCCAGCAATATGTTTGGTCAAAGGAAGGCACCAGGAGAAACTTAAAACAGTTAACAAGTAATGTGGGGCCAACAAAGAAGAGGTGAACGGAGGCAGGCAAGTGCTCTTGAGTACTTTGAACTCCTTTTTGAGCACTACATGTGGAATTTATTATTAACAATGACAAACCTGAATGCACAAAGAAAGATGGCAGCTAGCACAGATGGTGGGGCCTGGAAAGAAGTGACTCTGGAGGAACAAAAGGCATTTTTTGGACTGAACATTGCTATGGGAATTGCTAAATTGCCCGAGGCGAAATGTGCTGGCAGCAGAAGTGGCTGGCCAATGTTCCCTTTCGTTGGTCAAGAGATGCCCAAGAATCGTTTCTTACAAATTTTGCGCTATTTGCATGCCTCTGACGACTCTGCCATTGTTCCTGCCGGAAAACCATGATATAACAAATTGCACAAAATAAAGCGACTGTTGTTAGTGCTTTTTCCCAACTTTGAATGACCTTATAACCTTCATAAGAACATCTCTACTGATGAGTGCATGATTCCTTGGTTGGTTGTCCTTCCAGTACTAAGCAGAATATATTGTCACATCTCTTACTGGTGTTCTAGAAAGAAACATGTGAAGAGCTGCCGAATAAGGCACACTTGTGGAGAGGAAGAAGATGCAAACCTTTTGGAAGAAGAAGCAGCACTTGTAGCAGAAAATGCAATTCGTGAACGTGTGCAAGGTGGTGTACCTGAACTTCCAACAGTTCGTATAGTGGAGACACTAGAAAGTGCTGTTGTGACTCTTCCAGGCAAACACTGTAAATGGTGTGGAAGTGCCTCGCAGAGTAGGAAACGCACAAAGACTGCTCCTACAACCCCAAAAATGTCCCACATGCTACATGAAGAACATGCTTTAGAGTGGGTGAACAGAGCGATATGGCTGTCCTTGCAATTTCATTTCTGGGTGAGCATTTTTCGATATTCTGACTGGTTATTTTTTAACTAATCTGTCAAGTTTGAGCAGCAAAGAATAGGCAATGGGCATTGCATTGAAGATCGTCATCCCCGACAAGCTTTCGTTTCACAACATCAAAGGAATGTTCACACTGAATTTCACAGAAATCCGCCGAACTTTGATATCCTATTACTTCATTTACGTGACTGAATGACGCATGGTCATTTTCGCCGTCATTTTTGCAATTTTCGTTAGCAGAATTAAAAAAACCGGCAATTCGCATTTTTTTCCGAAATCCACATTTATTAACCTTTCCAATGACATAGTTTGCCGTGTTTTCCTTTAAAATCATGCGCACACTAATTTTTTTTCCCGGAGAGCACGGGGGGCAACCCACGAAAGTCCTAAGTAACCTTTTGGTCAATAAATACCATTAAAAATAAATCACGGTTCTTTACTTGCAGATTACTTGGCTTACCTCTCCAAGAAGCGAGAATTGAATGTAATTGGTTTTCAGAACCAAAGAGAGGTTTACCTTAAAAAATCTTTTTTACTTAGAAAAGCTTGTTGTCTCTTTAAACAAGCACACATTCAGTGTAAGTTGCATTTAACTTTAGTAGATTTTACAAATGCGATGACGAGATACGTAGATTTTCAGAATTACGACATTTTGCTTTTGGGGCAATTTTGCATCCAAGTTATGCATATATGCGTAATTTTCTCCAACCAGTAAAAATTAATGAATAATTCTTAAATGAGTCTCTAGGGGCGAGAATTGGGTGCCTGAAATCATTACACAGGGCGATTTTGATTTTGACGAGAGTTCTGTGTGACTAAAGGTGAGAATGTTGCCAAACAAGTTGGCCCTTGATTTCTTTGAACTGATATTTATCGATGATTTTACGATCTAATCACAACTGAGACCAATTGCTATGCCTCTTAACAATGAAGAGAGCCTTGCAACCGGTAGCTACCCTGAAGTGACCTGACTGTTGATGACTTCAAAACCTGGCTTGGTCTGCATCTTGCAATGAGGATTGTGTGAGAATTTATACTAAGACACCTCTAACAAAGACACTAGGTATTGCTGCAGTTATGACTACAGACAGATTAAATCCTCAGAAAGGAGTGACTTACCATGTTGTCATGAAGCTATTGGAAGGACTTCAAGGGAAGGGATTCAACCTTTTTCTGGAGAACTGGTGTTCTAAGTCCAGACCTCTTCACTGATTTGGCAAAGGAGAAGATTCTTGCTTGTGGCACAGTATGCCCTGGCAGGAAAGGCTTACCCAGTGACATAATAAACACCAAGGCCAAATAATTAAGCCCATGAAAAGGGGACAGTCTGTACTCAGACAGAAAGGAATACTTACCTACTTACTTACTTACTTTTCGCACCGAAAAGTTTCGGGACTTTTTTTGAGAAACGAACACCAGTGTATTTCTTGGTGGCTCCCACTTTTAGGCTTGGCTAAATCTGTAGATTAGATATTAACAAGAAAACGTACCTCTTTCTCCAAATAAATCGATTTCAATAAGCTTAAGACGCACGTTTTGCTTCTTCTTTCAATCCTATCATTGTATGATTTTCACTCCTAACTCAATTACTGATCTGATAGTTTACAAACAGAATACAAACGACAAAACAGGCAGAAGTGATGTAAATCATGCAACACAAAAATACTACCTTTCATTCACGTTTCCTGATAATGATCACTTACATGTTCCATTGTGTAATTATTGCCACCTTGAACAGGACTATGCTGGGGAGAGCACAAAACTACTCTGGACAGTTTACCTTAATTGCCCAGTTGCAGTTCTATGATGGAACCTGACCACCAGGCTGAAAAACAAAATTCCATGAGATTGTGTACATTTGCATAATATTTCATGTGATATTTGTCTGAAGTGCAAATTGGCTTTTCCGACATGAAACACACTCACTAATTTCCGTACTTTTACTGTTTCCAATTTACAGAATAAAAGACGGCCTTCTGCATCCAAGGAGGAATTCCTTACCCAAGCGCAAAAGAAGTGAGCTCAGCATTTACTCAGCAAATCACATATGCAAGAGTGAAACTTGGCAGAAGGGCCAAACTTGTGAACCACGAAACTGTCGAAACAGGACAAAATATCAACTAGAAACAAATGTTTATTGAGGAAGTATTTTCCTGCTTTTGGCTGCTTATAAACCATTATCTTAAATTCTGGTGAATTTAAAGCAGACATTATTCTATTTTGTAGTCAATTAGTATCGCGTACATTTTTAATTCAAATAGTGACGATCAATCATGTTTTCGGAGGCAAGCAAAAAAAATGTCAATTGGACAATGCCGACTCAGTAGTAAATGACTTAAATCGGCAAACTTTCTATAAGCTTAAATGGACTATCTCTTGTCGATTTTTCATGATGTAATTAAACAACGTATCCATCTGCGGACAAAATTACGTTTCCCGTGTTTGTTCTTACTAGCGAGTAGAGAATGGACTTTGCCCTCCACTAGTGTTGACCTTTGCGAATGTTGAAGCCATTTTACTTCAGTGAGCCAAGATCTGTTTTCTAGTTCTGGGCTTGCACTCCACTTTTGCGTTACTACCAACCAGTGTCATGTATGGCAGTCAAAGCTTTGTCATTGACTGCTTTCTTCTTGATTTCTGTCGGCACATTATGTCGAAATCTCACCATGAACATTGATTACATTTTGCACGACTGGGGTTTCCTGTTTATAAAGATAAAATGTCGAGACAAGGCAGCTGATGTCTTGTGGTCTTGTTAAGGTATGTATTCCTTGATTTTGAGCAATGTGTAACATGAAGCTTCAAACTAGGATAGTGCTATTTAGTCCGCATCCGTTATTAAACCTAAATTGGTTATAATTTGACTGAAAAATTTCAGCTTTCCATTTTATTCCTTTTAAGCCTTAAAATAATCCTTCATAAGGTCGGCATTCGCTCTATCATGCATTCAATCTTAAAGCCTTAAAAATGTCAGGGTCAAAGCCATAAAAAATTAAGGTCCAATTTTCAGGTCAACGCAAGGCTAAAAAAGGTTAATGTCAGGCTAACAATTTTTAGCCTTTGTCTGGCTAAAATTCAGGCCAAAACTAGGTTAAAGTTAAGGTCCGATTTTCAGGTTAACACGAGGGCTTTAAAAAGTTAAGGCTTTTTGGCTTTTGTCTGGCTGAGATTCAGGCCAAAATTAGGTTATAGTTAGGTCAGACATTTTCGTACGGGTGACAACTTTATGGGAGGAGTGGGCCTGGTTGATCAAAGGGTGAGAAGCTATCAATGCAGTCAAAGAGTACTGAAGTTATTCTTCTATCTCTTGAAAGCTGCGTATCTGTTGGAATGAAAAATTCCACCACAAAAGCCCCACCAACACCAAAGTCGGCAAGAACGTCATGCTAGCCCACATATAAGGCACTAATAACATTACAATCCTATATGAATATATACACCAACTGATTAACGCACCTACCTCCACTAACACACACTTTCCTTCACTTGTACTCACTTTCCTTCATTTGTACTCACTTTCCTTCATTTCTACTCACTTCCCTTCACTTGTACTCACTTACCTTCACATTAGTGCCTTATATGTGGGCTAGCATGACGTTCTTGCCCTGTATGTGGGCTACCATGACGTTCTGGCCCCAAACTCTCATCGAATGCTTTCTTTCCACCTGGAACTGATGGAGAAGCTAATAGGGGAACGGGTTTACTGGGGGAAGCAACAAGACCATCAACCTGCATCAGACCAAGGAAGATTCAACTGCTCACTGGGCCACTTGCCACTGCTAGTGTCCACCAGATCCCACTGCAAATTTCACATGCACCATGTAGATACCCACAGAATGTGTCCTGCACCACGTTGTGAAATATTTCATACATTGGGGATCTACTGCTAGAATGATGGAGACTGAGCTGAAGCGGATGTTGTCAGGGGAGTGATACATGGAAGACCAAGAAAGTGAGCAAGGGGCCTCCTGAATGTATCAGTAAACTTATTTGCTAAAAAGAAACCCTCTCCGTTTTGGAATTTTGGGTGGGTGGTGCCTCAATTTGATTAAAAAGGCACCTCATGGTACGAAATAAAAACTGCATTGTTTTTGTAACTTTTTTTAAATATAGTTTTCAGTCACGGTATCACAGGGACAAGTTTTAGTTTCTTGTACACGACAACACCATTTTTTGTTCAAAACTTTGTTTTTCAGATTTTCCTTCTTAAGTTACAGTTAGAATTTCAAATCTCGAGTTTTGAACGGCTGAGGATGATAGAGTAAACACTAAGCTTTCATTTCAAATGAGTGTTGTTAAATAAGTTGCTCATTGGTTGCAAATTAATTTCTCAACCTACCTTTATGTTTATACACTTCATTGCCAGACTGAATTGTTCAATAAATTATGGGATGAAGTCAGGCATGTAGAAGAGCACGCACCTGTTTCTGATTGGTGGTTGCATTGACAGTTAAATTAAATGGATTACCTGAAAATCGGTGGGCAGAGATCAAAAAAGGGGTCTTAATCGCAGGCAATCCTTCATCCCTAGCCCCAGTCCACCATTTCTCTCCCGCGCTCTTGCTCCCCTTCCCATTCCCCATATACACCTGCTACACATAGAAGCCATGAAAAAATTACTGTATCATTGCAAAATACCATTTTTGTAACTGTTGTAAGGGAACTTTTATTGCCCGAAATAGGAAGTTACTGCAACACCTCTCTGATGATGTCCAGGCCCTTTTCCCAGTTGTTCTCACCTATAAGTACGCTTGTGAGGAGAAAAGTTCTGTAACGTATCTACCATCAATTACCTAACATTTGATGTGCATCCCCAACAGAAACTATCAAAGAATTAATGAACTCTTCCAGTTATTTTCTTCATATAATACTGAAGAAATTCATGCCCTTATCTTTATTATTACAGAAGAGCTTATTATCACCAATTTAAAATGGGATCACATAATAGCATTGTTTCTTTTGTTACTGTTTTGGTAGTATGCTTTTGCAATACTGCATCTTTACATAGTCGTGTAAAGCTATTGTTGTTTGTTTTGCTTTCTGTTTTTTTGGAGAGAGAAATTGCGCATTTTACAATGACATCATCTGAATCAGCCGTCTCCATCAAGGAAATGGCCGATGGCCTCCACCCGCAGTTCTTTAACCGGTCGGGACTGTTGTTCTCCAGACGGATCCTCCGAGTACAAGGATTTGTTCTAAAATGGCCTAACCTTGAGGTGAACCTAGATATTTGGCACATTATGCAAAGACTGGCAGTGGCAGTCACTTCTGAATTCCATCTTTTGTATGGAGTGTTTATGGCAAGGCTGTCAGCTGCCATATTTGAGTGGAACATGAGCGACTACTCTCTTCTATGCAGGGCAAAGCTAGGATATCTTAAAACTAATTTGAGGATCATTAGTTGCGAATACAAATGTTTCACATGAATTGTCAGCTTTTCTTACACCACTCATTACACTCTCTTATTTACACATATAGGGCCGATGTGAACCTTTTTACTTGTAGTTTTTAGGCTGTCATCTTCATTTATCTAATAGCAATTTAAATTCTATATTTATGTGAACAAGCTAACATAGGAGGGGGAAGGTAATCATTATTTGCTTTCCATTATTGTATCTTAAAAGAGATGCAATTACACAGGATGAGCTTACCAAGCACTGCCAGCGAAGAGCAAGGGGTGCGCCCAGAACCAAGGAAAATATTGAGAGTTTGCTCCAAGCACTCTCTTCAGCCACTGACACATTAGGTGTTCCTATTTTTAAGAGTGAGATTTAAAAAGTCTGGATGGAGCAACAGAAGCATTACCACTGCATTCAAGACCCTGAAGGCATTCAATTGTATACCCTCACCGGGCATATCACCAAGGGGGCGTTCATTACCCATTTACTGCTGTGCCAGGGGTTCCACTTCTTTGGAGAGTTTCCATCCTCATTTCGTGCGTATGATACCTGGCACGTTGGCGCTGAACTTCGCTGCAATAACTGGGCCAGAGCTCGTATAAAAACAGGCAATGATTTGAGGAGAGCAAATCTGCCCTCTAACAACAATGTAAACATTGGCATTTAATTCAACAACAACCACCATTGTTTAACAGTATATTCAAAACATCCCTCCATCACCTCGTATGCAAGGGGTAGATCCTGAAAATATACACTTCTTCGAGTAAAACTTTAAACTGGCTATTACACACGGATGGAAGTTGTATAGGCCTGTCACCTCCACTGTTATCACGTGAGTGGAGGAAAAACATGGCGTATTAAGATCAGTACTAAATTGGCAAAACAATGTTTTCTGCTAAAGGAGCTATGGTCACCCAACTGAAAAACTGGTGGCAGCATCCATTGCCCCATCCCCCAATTCCAGTTCAGTTCCTTCCCATCATGATTATATTCAGGTGTCTTTTTCTTTGGATGCTGAAGAGGACATTGTACATCTTAACTGCCTGAGTTATGTTGATCTGAAGAGGTCTTTGCAGTCTAAGCAGTTCCACACCAGAGTGAGAATAAACCTGGATGTAAAAGATTATCTGGCGGCAGATGTCATTTTTGCAGCTGCAGAGCATGAGCTGCCTTCAGTTGGGAAAATATTAGGGAAAGACACTTCCCTGGCTTTTTCAAAATGATATGGGATGGACAATGATGGCAATGGCAGATCACGAGAAAGCGAGGGAAAAGACCAAGAGAACTCAAGATGCACAGTGGGACAATAAGGAGACCATTTACAGGTGAACTATGAGAAGCTAGTTAACTTCATGTACAACCAACCACACTTTGCAATGACTTCCTAATAAAATCATTCACACTGTGACTTCTTGTTATTGTGTTATTAACAAATTTTAGATAGCCTGGGAAAACTTAGAAGTACTTTGAGCTTTGTAAACTTACACCCTGTAGACCCTCATAATTGGTTACATATAGCCAATATTGTTAAAAAACGCCTTAGCAATCTCAGTTCAAAGATCCAAACAGCACTACGACCTGGGTTTGTTAGCCGGAGATAAAACCAAGATCTCCAAGTGCAAGAAGCTAAGCCCACTTTTGTCAACCAACAATGCGTTTTCTATCAGTTCAAATGAAACCTGTGTGATGCAGGGTATGTTGTTTACACCCCTGTGCACCTGCAGGAGCGCGTGGATGGTCATAAAAGAAAAGCATCCTCTATCTACAAACACTACAAAAACAAATACAGTAGCTTGGCTCCTAACAACTTAATGGGTCAGTTTCATGTGCTCGCCAAATGTAAAAAACATGTATGCCTTATTAAAGAGATGCTTTTTATACATAGGCTAACCCCAGATTTTAACGTGCAAACCCACTCTATTCACGCCAAGGTCTTTGTTTGATGCCTTATGCTAATTTTTCAACTTTTTGCAATCTTAGAATAATCATCTTTCTCTTGATAACGGCGTCATGATGACATTGAAACATCGATTAAGAACTAGATAATTATAACCTTTCAGGTGTCACTTTAACACTTGTCTGTAATTACCACAGACAATAGGGGTACAGTAACTGTGTAGTCAGACTGGGAAGCATTATGATTCTATGATCAATCTCGAACCTAACGATTTCACTGATGACCTTGCTGAAACCCCCCTGGATGAGGGATTTGAGGAAATGGTGGGTGACAATGACCCAACTGTGTTAACTCTAGTCCCTGAAGAATCAATTCCTGACTCCCAGCAAAACAAGCAACAAAACACGCCAGGTACAACATACGTATAACAATATTATAGTTTTGGGGGAAAACCACGATAAGTTGTTTCATTTAAGTCTGATCAATATGATACTTTGTAAATGTATGTTAGTGTGAATTACTGAATCTTTGCTTCAGTTTGCTAACATCCTTTTTTCTTAATTGCTTAAAATAATTATTGCCTTTCAATAGGAAGCAATAGGTCCACAGGGAATGTTAGGATGGAAGCAGGTGGTGGAACTTGTACATGGGCTTTTTGCACTAAGAAATGCCACAGTGTTAAGTGGAACAGCAGCACATGAAATCATACAACTGTAGGAGAAACTTGCAGTTCCACATACGGGCCACTTTATGCAACGGAAACCATCAATACATAATCAAACCATCACAGCCAGGTATAGTCAGCCTCAGATGGTAAGAATCTTACCATTTGAAAATTATTCATCACAGAGCACTGAAGTGCATGACCTGAGTGAAACTGCACACAGTTGACTCAATGGTGCCCAATTAGAAGAATCTGAGTTCACAACATTTGGGAAAGGAGTACATCAAGCACGTTGTGAAATCATCTCTTTTTACTCACCATATTATTTTGTTAATCATCTGACACACAGCGGGCCAAGAACTGAACTAAATATTTCCATGTGCCTCGGTATTTTAATGTTGACCAAATTTGTTATTGCCATGTTTTTTTTTTAATAAAGTGAATCATAAGAAACTTTTTAAATTAACTTGGGTGTCTCATAAGTCACTCGTTACACTTTTTAGAGCAGTGGTTGGAAGAAATTCACGGCCAGCAACAGCAGAGGCCAGCCCACTTGTTGAGGCCCTGTGGGAAGCTGGAGGCTGAGCACCCTTCATCACAGAAGCATGAAGGAAAAACAGAGAAAAAATGCTAGATAAAATAATCACCCAGGCTCTGCCAATGCCAGCAGTCGTGAAAGCAAGAGAGCCACTGCCGCCCCTCCCCCCCCCCACCACAATAAGCCTTGTTGCAAAACCAGCAAAGCACCAAACACCCTTCCTGTTCAACAGAATTCCAAACCTCCTAAGTGAAAGAAAAGCACACAGCCTAGCTGTTACTTCAACACAGCAACCTCAAGTCTACAACAGCCCTTCTAGTATCCTAACACCAAGGTCCACCTTTTACTACTATAAAAAAGAGCTGCAGAAACCAAGTCAACGTCTGAAGAAGGGAAACGGAAGTATGTTTGTAAGGTGACATTTAACTTATCTGAACACTGCCGCCTACCAAAAACAGTGCATTTTCGACATGGTAGACATATTGGCCAGTTTGGAGCGGACACTTTTTGTCCATCAGTTGAAGGAAAGGAGTATTTAAGTAAAGAGGTCTGGTTGGAGGCACGCAAGAAGGAAAAACCCTCCAAAGAAGAGCAAAAAGTGAACGATAATCTTCCTCGGTACTATTGCAGCACAGTCTATGACTATTATTGCAGTGTATTGTGGACTCATTGCGGACCTATGTTAGCTTTACCTGTAATCCAGTCGGGACTAAGTTGTTGTCGTCAGTTAGCACATGGCTAATAAACATGCAGTTGTTTTACAAAGTTATTAAATCCGTGTTTAATCCATAGCTAAACTTCTACAATTACTATTACTTAATTACCAATATAACCATTACTTTTTCTAATTGCTGTTACCACTATTATTGTATTACTGTTATTACTATCATCATCATCATCATCATCACTATTATATTATTATTATTTTGTATTTTGTGTGCAGGTCAGTAAAAAGCTTGCTGGTGCTGCTGCTGGAACAGCTGCCTGGGTTACCAATATGGGCTATGAGTTTGGACAAGTCCTCATCAGTGTCTTAACAGCAAGTGATGGAAAAGGGCTGCACTCAATGGCATCTGGGATCAACCATCGCTATGAGCTAGCTAAGGTTCCACCACCAATTACTACTGTACACGGATCATGACTGCTGCGGTGAGAGAAAGGTCAACTCTCTCTTCTCGGCTTGGGAAAAGCTTGTCATCCGCCTGGATGCATGGCACTTTATGCGTCATCTGTTGTGCGACATTCGTGGCACGGCTGTCCCAGTGCATATTTGAATGGAGTAATGACGATTTGAACTTGCTGAAAAGAGCCAAGGCTGGTAAGCTGGTAAGAGCAAACAGCGGTAACACTCGCAGACTCATCCCCCGCTTCTTATGTCTCAGCACTGACCTCCGCAGTGAACCATCTGAGCAACAGTGTCTTGGGGGGAAAAGCTGTACCCAAACTTCAGAGGCCCAAACAAGTACACTGGTATTGCAAAAAACAGAGTTTTCTAAAAAGATATGAAATGAAAAATTGAAATAATTTGTATTTTTACTTTTTCTTTTTTCTTATTTTTCGCTTTGTTCTTGTTCTGTCTTTGTTGTCACAGGAGAACTCATGGGGGCTGAGTATCTCTATGCTCAGACTGGACATGTCCTCCAGAATGTCAGCTCTGAACAACAAGAGGAGACCCCACTGCATGCTATCGACACAGATGAAGAAGATAATGAAGGGTTTTCATGTGAGTATACCATCTCCAACAGATACAACAAAATTAAATTAATAAATTCTTACAATATAAATCTGCAACTGAGATTATACATGTTTCATTCACATCGGATGGTACCACAGAAGTTGATGATCCCACAGTGGCCTATACAGGTGATCAGCTTGTACCCGAGACCTTCCAGAGCACTGAAGGGGACCCTGCTGATGACTATGTTGGCCCCAAGAACATCCCTGGCTATGACAGGGTAGCTAGCAGATCACCTGGTCACCTTGAAGAAGTCCTCAGGTGCCCTGACTTATCACCAGGCATCTCAGATCATTGCCCTTTGGAAAAACATAAGCGAATATCACAGACAACCTATTGTCTTTTCTTCCCATCATCAACCACAACTGTTGTTCCTCGAATTGAAAGCACCAAGAGGTGTTTCCTTGGACAGAACAGTGGACCAGCCTCCTGGCCTGACTGCAACAGGTACGTGGAGGCTGTAATTATCAAGTCGTGCCAAATCTACCCTTCACAGATGAAAATAAATGGAAACACCACACTGCTGTGGACATTGGTGGAAATGCCTATTAAAAACATCAGGAAAGGTGTCATCAACAATGCTCATGTCATACAGCAGACAGGGATCCAGCTGGCAGCCATCAACCAGAGAACACTTATTCAGTGGTAAGTTTCATAAATCAGTTTTATTATTGTTTTCCCCCTTGTTTTTGAAGTCAATATCATACACTGTGTAATTATATTACCATATATAAAACTAGGTAGAGAGAGAAGCCAAGCAGCGAGTGGTACAGGCCATAAGCAATCCAGATAATCCAGAATGGATACCAAGCATGAGCAGTAGAAAGAATTCAAATGGGAGAAAAAAGATCGCAGTGTCATTGTTTATCATGGTTGCTAGTGACTGTGATTGTTTGATTCCAGGACGCAATACACGCGCAAAATATGCCTCGTTTCCTCCACGAAATGAGTGTCCCAGAAGGCAATGCAACTTATAAAGCAGAAGAGCAACATGGCACACGTGAATTGAGCAAACGAAAGCGTAAGACGTGCAAAATTCGACGGATTATCAGCGCGTGTGAGGTGAAAATAGGAATATTTTCCACGCATTTTCATCAATTCTGCTGAAAGTTGCCAGAGTTGACAACCACAAATGGAGCTATTTTTCCTGACTTAGGGCCAGGTTGCATTACAGACGATTTCGCAGAGAACTGTTTACTCTAGGGACTAAAATCTGTCAACACACTTCTTTTCCAATGCAACCCCTCATTTGTGCTTTTTCAAAAATTTTAAAATAGGCAAAAAACATGAAAGACGCGGTGTGCTTGGGTGGGGCTGACCAATTCTTCCAAATTTCAGAAAAACAAAGGAATCCGCCATCAAAGCTGTCAACGCTTGCCAATATTGACTCCCAATTTTGACGGGAACGTCATGAGATGAAAAAGAGCGCGAAATTTTTATCATTCACGCTGCACGTTTTCATTGCTTACATATCAAAGCTACAGTATGGACAAGCGAGATTTTCTCTTTCTCTCCTACGGCCATCAAATGCCAACAAGCGAGTCATATTCCTTCCTTCAGGACCTGGGAAGCACACCTCCATTTTGGCCAGCAATGAGCGCCGAACAAAGAGCCCCTGAAAGGCACTCACCATTCAATTACAGAAGCTCTCTGGCGACTGCAAGTACTTCTAGTGAGTCTCCAGAGTCTCGGTGCACAAGCAATTCTGCCGAGTCTCCCAATGCCGTGTCTGCTTCTGAATAATCCCATTTTAGTTAGACTAAAGAAATTTTTGCTGCTAAAATTTCGCCTGCGTGATTGACGTTTGCATTTTAATTTATTGAAATGTGACTGTGTGAGTGCAAATTTATTTTCATTTCCGGTCTGATGCAATTTGATTTTCCAGCCATTTTTAGCCAGCCAAAATAAAAATTAGACTGTAATGCAACCCAGCCCCTAGCCGCAATTTCTAGCATCCGATTGACGTTGTAGCATGCCACGTATCTGGTTTAGAGATCTATCATTTTTTTTCTGCAGGATTTCCACCAGGATGGCAGCTAAGTCACACAAGAATCCTTTTTACATAGGTATTTGATAGTGCAAAGGAGAAAGTTTTCAAACAAAAAGAGACGAAGAAAAGAAAATAATTTTGAATTTCAGTGACATTTTTAGGTGTTAGCTTTCACACCTTTCTGACAGGAAATTCAAAATTTTGACTCAAAACTCGGATTCTACGGGAAAAAATACTAGGGAATAGTTATATTTGAAATTAAAACAAAGTGGATAAAATATTTTAGAAAACTCCGTTTAGAATGCATTTTAGCCGATTTTACCATCTTAATGTCAAACTTAATGTCAATCTTTATAATCAAACAGTTCAAAACTATTTTAAATTCTCCTTGAGCTTGCATGTGTTATTTGCTTCACAAGTAAAAACAAAGCTTCATGCTGTCATGAGAACCTTCAGACACAAAGGGGACGGCCCCACTTTCCGAATAAAAAACATACCATTCATACAGGAGAAGCAAATTACTTATACCGGTCTTTATATTTAATTCTTTAGTAAACAATGGCAGTGAAACTCCCTACGAAGACAAATGGTGAATTGATTTCAAAAGCTTCCGCAGAGGCTGAAAAACTGACAAACCAGTTTAAAAAAGAGAAGGGACATGGCAAGAAGTGGGACCCTTCCTTGTCCCTCCAGTCAGCCAAAGAGCAGGCCATAAAGAAAGCACAAAAGGAGGCCGGACTTGATGTCACAGACGAAAGTGCTGTGCTTGCCTTTTACCCTTAACGAGTTGGTACATGTAGGGGTGAAACCTTTGCCTGAATCTTTTCAAATGATGCAGGATATGTGCTCCTTATCTGGCACGATTAAGAGAGAAAGGGGAAACTTAATTTGCAGTCAACACAGGGAAAGGAACTTACTCTTCCTAGTATTCTCGTTCAATTTGTGTCACAATTCAAGCTTTATGCTGAAATGCACGAGGTTGGCTGAAGAGGTTGTTATGAAAATTGCAGAAGTGCTTGAAGTGCCAGCCCAACCTAATGACATTGAAATTGTCCACAAACTCAAAAGGAAGGGCAACAAGCCAATAATCTTCAAGTTTCTAAGTCATAAAGTCAAATCTAAACTGTATAAATCAAGAGCAAAGCTGAGAAATATATCGGTATCCAACCTCTTCCCAACCTCGACCGCGGCTACACAGGTAGCATCTGACAGAATTTTTCTGAACGAAAATCTGACATCATATAGGCGAAGAATTATTAACAAGGCGAACGAAATGCGTAGAGACGGCAATTGATAGGTGCCTGGTCTTTGAATGGCAAAATATACGTCAAGACCTCTCCAGAAGGAAGACCGATCAAGATCGACGAATTGGAAGACTTCGATTATCTCTAGAGGTAAACAAACTCTGCCAAGCTAGGGACTGTTTTAGGTAGTTTTATTTTTGGGGATTGGAACGCAAAGCGAACCCTGCAGAAAGGAAACTCTTACGAAGCTATTTCTTTTTTTTTCTTCTTTTTTTTTGCATAGCTCTGCTGGTAAACTTGGCGTGTTGCATTTAGCTAATAATCGCTTAAGTGCACATGCGTGTTTCTGTAAGCTTTGTTTTTAACTTTCGCTTTCTTCTGTCGCAATTGATATGCATACTCAATATTTGTTTACGTTCGAAGTCCTTTCTCTCAATGTTCGGGGAATTAGAGATCAAACCAAAAGGAGGACGATCTTTTCGTATTTGAAAGACCAAAAACTGAATGTTTATTTTTTTACAAGAAACGTTCTCTGAACCAAACTACGAAAATATTTGGAAAAATGAATGGGGTGGCAAGCTATTTTTCTTGCATAGCACTAAACATACATGTAGTAAGGGTGTATGTATCTTAATTAATCCTATTGTGCAAATTCAAGTAGACTATTCTTATTCCGACAACACAGGCAGAATAGTGCTAATTTCGATATCTCTGAATGGTCAAAACCTCTCGTTATGCAACATCTATGCACCGAATGATCAAGCCAATCAACTCCAATTCATGCAAGAACTTAACAACTGCATTATTGGTAAAACAGAGCTTAACTCGTTAATTGTTGGCGGTGATTGGAACTGTACATTGTCGAAAAAAGACAAAATCGGAGGAGCGCCTTGGAAACGACTAATTACAGTAATCTCATCTCAACTACAATGAAAATGCTTGATTTGGTAAACATTCAAAGAGTACGCCACCCAAAATTACGAAAATTTACATACGAGTCAAAATCGCTAAAATTAAAATCCAGAATTGACTTCTTTTTAATAGCCAAAACTTTCACAATTAATGTTAAAACCACCGAGATCTGCCCTTCGATTGCACCTGACCATAATGCAATTTACATCTCATTAACGTTGTCTAACAATTGCCCTAGAGGCCCGGGATTTTGGAAATTCAGTAACACCCTCTTAGACGATGCGCAATATGTTAATATGGTTCACAACACATACGTACAAACTCACAGTTATTACAGCTATTTGGGTGACAAGAGACTCTTCTGGGAGATGATGAAGATGGAAATTAGATCGATGACGATTTCTTATTGCAAAGGTAAAGCCAAAAACATTAGAAATCGAGAACAAGACATTATACGAGAACTAGACCAGCTCGATGCCATCATTTGCACTAATTTTTCCTCCCCAAATATTGAGGCGGTCCTGCGGGAATATGACAAACTTAAAAATGAACTCAAATCAATTTACAAAGAAAAGGGAAAACAGGCTATGTTTCGAGCAAAATGTCGTTGGGTGGAAAACAGAGAACGCCCCACAAAATATTTCTTCAACCTAGAAAAAAGCAATTACAACAAGAAGACCATTAGTGAACTTCGACTACAAGATGACTCAACAACGAAAAAAAATAAAAAAGTGATTTTAGATCAAATTGAGACCTACTACAAAAATCTGTACACATCTGACTACACATTCTCTGATGAGGAAATCCCCAAGCTCAGTGATGAAGATCGAGACAATCTAGAAGGGCTACTAACATACAACGAATGCAAGAAAGTGTTAGAAACTTTTCAGAACGACAGAGCTCCTGGGGAAGGTGGATTTACAGGGGAATTTTATGTTTTCCTTTGACATAGTAGGCAATGATTAAACAGCAAGTTTTAATGAAGCAAATGTGATAGGTGAGCTTAGTATCTCCCAACGAAGAGGTATAACAACGTTGACCCCAAAAGAAGACGGTTCACTCTTAGATTTATCAAACTGGAGACCGATAACACTTTTAAATGTTGACTTCAAAATAGCTGCGAAAGCAATAGCTAAACGATTTGAACCAATACTCCCAGTTCTAATCCATCCAGATCAAACAGGCTTTGCGAAAGGAAGATATATAGGGGAAAATATCCGACTCATTAATGACATTATGGAAATAACAAAATCGCAAAATTAACCAGGCATATTAACATCATTAGACTTCCATAAGGCTTTCAACTCTCTAGAATGGCCCTTTATAATGAAGATGCTAGACTATTTTAACTTTGGAAGTGACATCAAATGCTGGGTTAACATATTTTACATGAATATAGAGAGTACAGTGATCAACAATGGTCTCATTACAAACTGGTTTAGACCATCTAAAGGGGTACGACAAGGCTGTCCCCTCTCTCCTTACTTGTTCATTCTCGTGGCAGAAATACTTTCCAACAAAATTTGTCAAGACTTCGATGTAAAAGGTATCGAAGTTTTTGAAAATGAAATCAAGCTCTCCCAGTTTGCGGATGATACTACCCTCTTTAACGCCGACCTGTATCGTTGGAAAGGGCACTGAAAATAGTAAATGAGTTTGGGAAATTAGCTGGCTTATCCTTAAATGTGAAGAAAACCAAGGCAATTTGGTTGGGAAAATGGGCAAATAACAGAAACAGACGGCTATACATAAAATGGTTTCATACGCCAGTGAAAATTCTTGGGGTACATTTCTCATATGATAAAAAAGGAAACGATGAGCTTAATTTCAACCAAAAGATTCTGAAATTACAAACCAAACTTCATGTGTGGAGTACAAGAGATCTAACAATATTTGGAAGAGCCACTATTCTAAAAACCTTAGGTCTGTCACAACTAGTTTTCTCGGCTCCGAATCTGGTAGTCCCTCAGGGAATTGCAGACATGGTAAAAACAAAATCGTTTAGATTTATCTGGAGAAATAAAAAAGATAAAATAAAAAGATCCGGCCTTTATCAAGATCTGGACACAGGTGGAATACGCATGACAGACGTAACCATTATGTTCAAGGTGCTGAAGCTTGCTTGGATCCCAAGACTTATGACATCCGACAAGAAGAACTGGGGCATCATTCCAAACCACTTCTTCAAGAAAATGGGTGGCCTGAACTTTCTTCTACGATGCAACTACGATACGAAATATTTCAACGACCTACTGGTTTTCTATAAGAAGATTCTTCAATTTTTCAATGACTTGAGAATTCTTCATGTTTACGATCAACAACAGGATATAATATTATTGAACAACAAAGAAATACTTGTTGATGGGAAACCTATTTTCTTCAGTGAATGGTTCAAAAAGGGCATTATCTCGATTAAAGATTTACTCAATGAAAATGGTAACTTCTTAACATTTGACGAGTTTTCCCTTAAATACTCGTGTAAAACCAACTTTCTACAACATTATCAAGTGATCAGCGCCATCCCGAAGCATCTTCCAATCATAGCAAAACAATCAGATACATTCAACAAATCTTTTTTTACGAGCAGTGATAATATATTTCCTCTAAATGAAACCGTACAGATTGATTTAGGCAAGGCTAGAGCAAGAGATTTTTACAAATTGCTTAACTGAAAAACCCACACCGAGGACCAAACTGGCCCCCAACGCTGGAGTGAAATCGTATCCGTAAACAAAGAATCGTTTAGTAAGATTTTCAAGTTACTGAAAACCACCTGCAAAGAAACTAAGCTAAAAGAGTTTCAATTTAAATTAATTCACAGGATCGTAGTCACAAAGAAAGAGTTATTCAGATTTGGCATCAAACCTGATGATGAATGCCTTTATTGTGGGGATAAGGACTCTAGTGAACATACATTTATTGAATGCCCATTTACTAAGATTTTTGTGCAAACAGATGTACAATGGTTCCACGAAACAAACTCTTGTCAGATCACTCCTACCGTTGAGGAAGTCCTGTTTGGTATAATCTCGAACTCCCACGAAACAAAATTAAAAAGGAAATTTAACTACACCACCCTATCTATGCGCAAATACCATATATTCAAACAAGATAAATAGTGAGACCATCTCCATTCACGAATTTATCAACAAATAACCTTTTAACTATAACCTGGAAAATATTAATTAATTAGTAATCAACTGAAAAGATTCCTCTCTCTGCAAACTATAAAACTGTATACATCATGTCGCTTGCGATAATAGTTAAAATATAATAACTCATATACTTTGTAACGTAATTTCACCTGAACATTGTACACTATATATATTGTTTTTCTTTTATTCTGTAGAAAAGAAAGCTACATAAGGCCAGGGAGGAGGCGAAAAAGGTGGTGATTTTTGTTGCCAGTTGGTCAGTTTTGGGAGCCACACCAGTTTAACTTTTAGAGAGTTGGCAACCTATAGAGAGAAAGATCCTGTCTCTTTCTGCCAATGGGATTAATGAAAAAGAAAAACACACGTCTAAGGACTCAACTCGAGAACCTGCTCAATTTACTTTGATGACTTACAACAACCACAGCCCACCTTGTCAACCTCAAGGGTGAGGAAACAAGGGAGACCACACCATCTCTTAACGAGCAGAGCTCTTCCAAGGCTTCTCCACATAATGAGACAACTTGTATGGAATCCTTGGACCACCCCCCAGCAGAACGAATAAATGTTGAATCCTCCTCTTTGGGTGGGATCTCTTGCAGGCCTTACACACGTGACACTAAAAGTGGAGCAACGCAAGAACCAGCTCAGCCTTCAATGGAAGAATTGGGTCCTTACAGTGGTTTGACATTCTCAGCCCTGCTGAGGAAATTTGGAGGCTGGCCGAGTTGGACAAACCAGGACTACTACCAGGGACTGGGTGTAACAATGTATCAGAGGGCCAGCCTTTTTGGAGAACCACCTGGGGAACTGCAAAAAGAAAAGCCACCTTACTTCCCAAACTCAACCCATTTTGGTTGCCTCCGATGTTCATTTGGGCCCCTGAAACAATGTAAAACGTCTATACTTGTTCTTGGTTATAGCAGTTTGGCTGTTCAACTTGTTGTAATCTGTGGTTGTCAAAAATAGCGATACCCCCACCACAGAGGGTCATTGCAAATTCTGAGGGAGAGGGGTTCTTACAGAGGAAAATTTTTAAAGAGAACTACGCGCGTAAATTGGAGTTTGAAGACGGATGGGGGGTTGAAAACAAAAAAAACGGTTCGTGGGAGGGGTGTGGATATTTTATGGAAAAACAGAATTGACATCCTTGATTGACAGCAGCAAATTTTATCAGAAAAAAAGGTTACAATTTGAGCTTCTTTTTTAAGATGGCCGTCATGTATCACAGACGAATGGACATTTTAGATTTAGATGCGACGTTTTCACATCTTAGGAGTCATGGTCATATTCCGAGCCAATTTAATCGTGCTGCTTGGGACAGATTGGCAATAAGAACAGCGAATTTAAATAGCACGGGCAATGTAACAACAATTTTTGATCGACGTTTTGTGCGTTTTTCACGGCGTCAATTGGTGAACCTAATTGAAGATACCATTGCTTCACCTGCTGTATTGTACACTCAAGGAAATAGTGAAGTATTCGAGAGATCATTTAGCAGAAGAATTGGGCGGAGGGCTTATTGGGGTAGAGGTGGAAAGTTGCGGCACCGAAATTTATACAGAGTTAGGGTGGTGACCATCCCGGGAACAGACATAACAACAAGAAGGAGATACTACCGAGTCGTCACTGCCTATCCAATTTAAATCTAAGAATTTGGCTGATTAAAAACAACTGTTTTGCATACAATGTCATTCCCACACTTAAACTTAGCAGCTACTGCCAACACTTTTTGACTCACTGACCCTCTCCCACTCCCAGGGGGGGAGGCGGTACTCCAGATTTCAAGTGACATGGATGATCAAATGGGGACAAAAATCGAAACCCAGAAACATCCCTAGACCTTCCAACAACCCAAAAAAAATCCCTGGACCAAAAATTAACCCCCCCAAAAAATCCCATGCCGAATTTCCACACCTTAAAAATTTCCACAAAGGATCAACCCACAAGTCACAACCAAAAGATATCAAGAATTCACTACAGCTAAACATGGATGAAAAATCAGTTCAATGAATTGAAGCCTTGTTGGCTACAGCCCAGGACACTTTTTAAACTATTGTATAACCGGTTTTATGAAAAGATTCAATGTAATGCGACACCATCATTAAATATAATTAAACCAACTGCAAAACAAGTTTGGTTGTCAGTGCTAAATATTCACAGAACTACACGACCAGGATACGCAAGCACTGCCACAATTTGTCACATTGATTTAAATACCCAAAAAATCCCATCTTAAATCAAGCCACCCAAAAAAATACTTGTTAAATTTTCCTACCCAAAAAACCCAGACTCAAAAATTTCAAACTCAAAAATATCCTTTCATCATCCCCGCCACTTGAAATCCGGAGTACTCCCTGGCCTCCTGGTCAATGCTACCAGCAATGGGTGTGATTTGGATTGTAAATGAAGCTTGAAAACAACATTGGATAGGAGGAAAGGGGGTGGGGGGGGGGGTCCCAGTGTAAGCGTTTGTGTAAAACTGTCAACATTAATGACTATGATTGTAACTTGACTTTGACACTTGAAGACGATGGACGCGATCCAAAAGGTACTACGGAAGATCTTTTTTTTCATGCACGCATAAACAACCAGACAAACCATAAATATGCACAACTCACTTTCAAGTATTTAAATGTGTAATTCATACATCATACATAATCGCAGTTACAATCAGCTTCCAAGTCTGAATTCTTCTTCCGCCTTTCTTTTGGCAACTGCTTAACTAGCTTACATAGCTACGATGATCCATCATTACATTCGTATATATGATACTTCGAATACAATTTTTACTTCCATCTATTCATCTTCTGTGGCTATCTTAATTTTACGGACTCATAACTATGAACAAAAACAGACCACGTGACACAAATACAATGAACCTTAAAATCCCCCTTCAACAGTCCCCCCAGCTTAAAAGAACAAAACTTCACTCCACTTGTACCACATTGAATCGACCCAAAGCTCATTTTGTGTCCGTCCACCACGACCATGTGAACAAAGTTGTGCACGTACCGGGTATTCAGTAGCCAAAACAACACGTACCACTAGGAAGACACCTTCCTCGACTACAAATCAATGTCCCTGTCAACCAGAATTCTTGAAGATACCAGAAAAGCTCAGCCTTCGACAGCAGGAACTTCCACACTACTTTCAATCTTCCACTTCAACGCAACAACCATGCAGAAAATTATTGGGAAGGCAAGAGACTTCCCCGAATCAGCTTCTCTGTTGCAGTGATGTAATGTTTACGTGCCAGGGCAAGTTAGGTCAATTCATGCCAGCTTCAAAGCTCGTTAGCACCTTCGTTCTTGCTTTCAGCGAAGGGGTTTTTATGCCATTAAATCGCCAGTAATTTTCTACAGCAACTTTCATGAAAATTCTGGCGAATAAAGGCTAAACAAACGCACATTACCAGCAAGTATTGTTTGACCGAGCGGAGGTCTGGGGCAAGCGACCACCAAAAAAAAAACGGGTATTACTAGACCCCGTCCTGACGGCGGGGTAATAATGTTTATGCTTGGCACTTTTCACTTTGCAAATACCTTATTTTGCAGCAAAAAATGACTTAAACCTCGAGTTACGTAAGATGTAAACAATAGTTGCATAAGTTGGCGTAATTGTTAATCTCTTGTTGAGAGATGTGGATGACGTTTTGATTTTATTTAACCCATGTAGTTTGGCTGCCATCTTGGATTTGTAGGGCAACATGCGACATCTTTTACACGCTCCTTTTAGAGCCCTTTAACATGTTTATTTTTGGTGCAATTTAGTACTGGAACAACTGAGCATTTGCCAGAGGAGCTTTTCCCCAGCTCTGCTTACTTACAGGTTGGTATTTAATGCAGTAAAAACCTGCCTATAAGAACCTATTGGATAGTTAGAACTTGTAGGTAAAAATGTGTGGAATTAATTGAGGCTACCAACTGAAACATGTTCTTACTTGGCAGTCACAATGGGCAGAATCTCTGTCGTAATTTTGCTATAAAATTGGATACACTTGTAATGAGAACCTAGAGCAGGATGTCTCTTTTCCTAGAATGAAGTCCTATGTTGCAGACATATTGACTGTTTCTTATACAGAAGGAAGAGACCACACCCACATAGACTAGTAATGCACGTATTGGATCAGCAGCAAGCACCTTTTCCTCCTAAGAAACTTAGAACCTATTTGAAAAAACCAAAATAGCCTATATATTGTAAATTCTCGGTTGACACCACATATGTAAGAGCCTTTTTAGGCTCAAACTTGGAAAAAATCTAGCTTTTTTATGTGGGTTTCACTGTACTACCATTCAGTAGGAAGAACCTTTTCATTGTGCATGTGTGATATACATGTATTAATTTGCTATCTGTAGGTATTCCTGTGGTGAGATTACTGCGGCAGCGAGTTCTTGGCGACTCCTATAACAAGGTTCAAAACCAAATCAGAGAGAAGCATAGTGAATTTCATATGAAAGGTAACTTGCAAGCCAGAGAGCCGTTTCATGACCAAGCTCAAAGAGGCATGTTCACTATTGCCTCTCCTGATAAGGAGACACCACCCATGCTTCCCATTCCCCAAGTACCCTGGTTTCTGGCAGCGTACATAAGAGATGTCACGATTGGATGAGGTCTAGGCAAACATCACCTCCACCTTTGGGTCAAGACTGAAGAAGGACTCAACAAAGAGGTCAGTGTTCATAATTAATGAATTGGCGTGAGAAGCATCCTTTTATGTAATGTGTCATTCATTCTTTTAAATCACATCATCAAGGTTCAAGAGAGTTACCCTAAATAAATCATCTAGTTGGAAACACATAATTAGATCTACCGAAAATCCTTATTTAGCATACATTGCTTTAAACAAACGGTTACCACACTATCGCCTGGCTATCGTGCTGTTTCATGTTTCTCTTTGACATATGGTCAGGTGTTGCTGCTGTATTTCACTGAACTTTAGATATCACTTTGTTGAAATTTTACAGGTTAATAGGAAGTTGGGAGAGAAAGCTGCTAGCACAACCTCATGTACCACAAATGTGGGTAATGAATATGGGCAAGTCCTAAAGTCTGTCTTGACAGATTCTGAAGAAGAAGGCCCTGCTAATATGATTTCTGGTTTGATTTGACATTACAGGGACTCTAAAGTAACACCTCCTAAGGTCCTGCAAGTTGATCGAGACTGTTGCTTAGCCAGACTGAAGCCACATTTTAAGGACTGGGGGAACTTGGTGGTGCGCCTCGACATTTGGCATTTCACAGTCACATGCCCTTTACCCTGCCTTCATGTCAAGGTTGTCTGCCTGTGTGTTTGAGTGGGATGCTGAAGACCTTCAAGGTTATATGCAGCCAAAACATCTCAGCTTCGTACTAGTGGCGATTGGAGTACGGAAAAAGAAGTCTCCCTGTTTCACCATGTCTCCAGGTTTCATCATGTTTTTGATTGTTAGATCCTGACGTGATCATGTGCACTTTATACAGCATTGCCTTTCTTTTAAGGTGGAACAACAGGCAAGAAGATCTGGAGGAGGGCCTTACCCAGGCCCTTCCAGAACCTGCACCCATGGCATCTCCAGAGCCACTAGAACCAGCCCTGGAGACTTTTGCCAAAAGGACCGGTGTACTCAGCACAACCGCTGCACAATTTCCAGCCTTTCCCCAGCCTACCAAAAGAGAGGGGTGTCCAGAGCCAAAGAGTTGTGCCAGCAGCTGTGGGAGTAGCCCAACAGGTACATGTACCTTTGTACAACAGCCCCACAGTTATACCCGTGCCACAGACCACATTGTACCACCACCAGGAAAGAGCGCCTGGAAATCAACCACAAAATCAAAAAGAAAAAAGAAAATATCAACAAACGACTACCCTTAATGCCTGCAGACATTGCCAACTCCCCAATACTGAGTTTTGGTCACAGTCGGCATTCTGGAATATGTGGGGTGGAAACCTTCTGTCTTTCTTTAGAGGGCAGAAGGTATGCCAGTAAAGAAGTGTGGTAAAGAAGGTAAAGAAATCCTAAAAAACACTAAGGATTGAATTATATCAAAAGAAAGATTTCTCTCTAATTTTAATCATTATTTCTTGATTTTGGAAGGGGGTAAGGTAAACAAATTTTTCCCCATCAAAGTGATGGTGCTTTGTCATAACGATGGGGCTCAGTTGTGCACCTTAAGATATGCACAATTGCTCAATCAGTCACTCACCAAATTTGTCATCTGCCTATGATGAAATGCCAAAGCTGACAACCATTTAAAAATAATGTAGATTTGTAATACTTCCGTTACTATACTATGACAAGGTTACGACAATGTTACGGATCAAATCCTGCTGGTTGGCCGCACCCATGCCTACATTTCATTTTAGCAGTTGACAACATCAATCAATAATGTTATACAGATTATTTATCTATTTATTCTCTATGCTATGAATCTGCAACTGCGATTTTAGCAGTTTCATTTACAAAGGATGTGACCACAGAAGCTAATGACCACATAGTGGCCTATGCTAGTGATCAGCCTGTATCGGAGATATACCAGTGACCTACGAGAGACAGAAGGCTAGGAAAACCATTCCAAGCCCAATATGGTTTATGGCTACTCTGTCTGTGATGTGTACAACCAGCGGGACCCTCTAAAAGCAGCAGCTAACTCAGTTTATGGCAAAAAGTTAAAAATTGATTCTACGAAGAAAGCTACCAAGAAACTTCAGAATGTCAAAGCTGATAGTGCAAAATGGGTAAATAATGTTGGGAATGAGAGGGGCGAGTATTTTTCAGTGGGGGAGAGATCATGTCGCTGTTCTATTGTGCTATGAGAGAGACACTATGGATGTTTGGGTTTACAGTGCATCTGAAGAGGCCATAAAGACAGCGGTTAGCAAAGAGGAAATGGGGTCGAAGCAACTTCCAGACTCATTGAGTCACTGATAAACACCATGTCAGCTGCAACAGATGCCCTTGGGGTTCCTTTATTTACAAGTGACATGATGGAACCCATAAGGCCAGAGCAAAAACGACACTTGCCCGGCGGCATTCTGGATCTCCCAGGAATTCCACTGCATACCATCACTGGCTACATAATGAAGGGTGGACTACAGCCTTCCCGTCTTGAGATGTGCATGTTGTTCAGCATCACTGGGAAGTTTCTATCTGCACTTAACATGATTTACTCCATGTAAGTAAACGGTTATGTATTTTCTAACAAGGAAATTTGCTCTGTGGGATGAGTTCATTAATGATGAACATCGAGAAACAAAAGTAGTGTCTTGAGGAAAGTGATCAGCTGATCAGACGGAGATTTTGCCAATGTTGAGGATATGGCAGAAGAGCTTGAAGGAGGAAGTTGGTATTGCCACTTTATTAAATTGGAACGGTACAGTTATTTCTTAATCCAAGTTCCTTTTAGCCGTTCCAACTTTATCCGAGAACTTTACAAAAACTCAGAAAATGTACTGGTAAGTAAGCCATCTACGTATCTTTCAATGTTTGAAGAACGAGCCATGTATTCTAACAGTTTATTTCATGTCACTTCCCTTTTTGCTATGTTGTTGTTATTTTCACTTTTTAAGTTATTTGTTAACTGTTTTGGTTTTCGTTAAAATTTACCTTTTCGCTTCTCAACTTTATGAAATTTTAGTTTCCTTTATTGTACATGTAAAAAGGAAAATAAGAGCACTCAAGCACTCAAATAAGCAGGATGAAGAAATCCTGAAACAGGGAAACAGTCACCCTACTCCAGTACCAGCAAACTCCACATCATTAAACTGCTGTGGTCCCAGCAAAGAATTACAAAACCCAGATTGGTGCCTCCCAGTGCTCCAAGTGCCAGTAAGACAGAACAGTAAGGCACAAGCAGTACTTTGGAAACAGGTACGGCCTAAATACTGCGACTGAGACATATCAGAAATGGAGGGCACGTTTAGCTGAGAAAGACAACATTAAATCAAATGTAAACAACAGTTAGCACAAAGAAAGAAAAAAATGTAAACGAAGTGTTCACAGAGACAATTTAACAATGCTGCAATTTGATCTTGCATCCTTTCTATTTGCCAGAGGCTGAAAAACCAATTTGAAAAAGAGAGGGAAAGGGACAAGAAGAAGGATTCCCCTAGAACAGGCCATTATGGAAACACCCCAAAAGGCCAAACCAGCTGCCACAGACGAAAGTGCCACGATTGCCTTTCACACTCTCCAGGTTGGTCAATGTAGGAATGACACCTTTCCCTAGATCGTTTCAAATGGTCTCTGTAGCTGACACGATTTAGAGAGTAAAGATCTCGTTCTTCCAAGTCTTCTTGTTCAATTTAAGTCACGTTTCAAACCTCATATTAAAATGCACACGGCTGTGAAAAAGCAGTATCAAGCTAGGGAGGAGGCAGAAAAGGTGGCGAACCTGGTTGCCAGATTGGCAATTTTGGCAGCCCCACCAGTCTAACTTTCAGAAAGTTGGCAACCTTTAAAGAGAACAAGCACGTTTCTTACTGCCAGTGGGTAATGTGTAATAAAAGACATACGGCTAAACACCAGGAAAGTTGCCAAAAAAAGTGGAACTCCAAAAAGAATGCTGAAACAGTGATGAATTCAGTGGATCCACAGCAGAGGCCGCTGCTTGTACCCAGCCTCCATGCAGCACCCCTGTTATTACATCTGTTGCACAAGAGGAGCCAAACATGTCACCAGCGGTTCTTAAATGGTTTTACTGTTAAGTAATGTGAAACGTTACAATTTCCATTTCATACTAAATACTAAGGACACACTTCTATCTTTTGTTTGCACATTGCCCTTTCAAAAGCATGGCATGAATCACTTCCAGCTGCATAAGAAGCGTGGATGAACAAGGTATCATACAGAGTCAACTCACAGACTGGAAAGGAAGAAATAACACGCAACACACAAATGTGGTGGTACCCACCATCTCTACAGAACCATACCAAGCCACCAGTCTCTCCCGATGCATACTTCCTTCTGGCATTCTTCCTTTGGGCTCCACTTGGAACTTGGACTTTTGATCTGAGATGTGATGAAGAGTGTTAGGGAAAGGTTTGTGCATAGTCTTGGGTTATATTGTATAGCTGCACTTCTTATAAGTTGTAATCAGGCAGATACGTAGTTATCGTGATCAAGCAACAGCTGTTAGCTGCACCGACCCTGCTGTTGAAAAGGCTCCACGAAAGGAGCACACGTGAAGAATCTGCAATCAAGGAATGGTAGGAAAAGGGCATATGCAGTTTCGTGGGCAGAGATACTGCACCAATGCACCTGGCCAAATTCCAAAAGAAGGGTGGCGAGAACCGAGAAGAGCTGAAGCTGAGGCCAAGAAGCAGGCAGCTACGGACAGCTAAACAAGTGCACCAATTAATTGTTTATTGTATTTCCAGTCAAGCGTAAATAAAAGCGCTCGTTGGTTATATACTTCAGGTTGTGTTGGTGTGACAATCCCATTTCACACTAGTTTGATGTTTTTATGTTCGCTGTAGTTTCTAGCTTGTAATATATCAGAATGAGCTACGTTAAGAGCTTGTTTTATTACAAAAAGTCGCTGTCTTCGCTTCTTCCAAATAAACTAGGATACCGTAAGAAAAGAATTGTTATGTTCCTTTCATTCTTAGTAATAATTACTAAGGAAGTGTTAACGATTAAAGCGTCACAGTGGTTACTGGTAGATATCTCGTATGAGTTGTTTACTTCATCTAAGGATATGTCTGCACAACACCATATAGCCCCTGCACTGGAACAAAACCAATGTTAGAAGACTAGGCCTTTAATCCTCACAGACAATGTTGACTTTATCACTTTTTTACGTCAAAAAATCCTTATCGTACTCCATTAGTGTTGAAAGTACCTCGGCATGTTTTGAACTTATCTATCGACCTGCGGACTAATCGGTGTAGTAAAAAAGGAACATGGGATAAGTAAAAAATAACTGGGAGAGAGGATTCGAAAACTAGTGGCCAATATTTACAGAGCTTTCAGTTCTGAATAAAATTCACGGCTCCTGCGGTTCTTTTTGTATCAACTAGGAAAATTCGCATCAATATAGGGTATCTGGTATAATACTCAACTCATGAATAATACTATGGTTCAATATGAATTTTGCAATGTTTTTCTTTCACAAGTTTTAAGCAGTGACTGACTGTGGCCTTTGATGTTAGCACATATGAATCAAATTTTAAACAGGTAGAAATTGAAGCAAAACAGTTCATTGTTGAGGCCAAAGGAGCCCCGAATGATGAGGAGTGGGTCCTCAATATGAGCACAATACAATTTGCTGAATACCGTGGTAAAAGCTTCATCTGGTTGCTGCAAAATGATGTTGCCTACACTGTCACGCTGATGGCAGATCACAAAATAGCCAGGAAAGAGACACAAAGAACCCGGGATCCACAGTGAGGTACTAAAGAATTTCTTAATAGAGTTGGTATTGGTGATGCAGAGGGGCATTCCCTCATTAGACTTGGCCCATTTCACCATGTGACTACACAAGCCTTGTACCTGTCAGTGTCAGATGAACACAGGAACTACGTTAGGGACCTAATCCGTCACCCTGTAACTCATCCTAATGGACAGCTGGACCAGCTAGAAAGTACTTGTTCAACAAGATGGTGGAGGAGAAAAAAAAATGAGGAGGCCCTTGCTCAGGTGGCCAATGAGATGGAACAAAGAATCAATACAGGGACAAACTTGATTACTTGACATGATTAAAATGGGGTTAGTGATCCTTTTTGTGGGATCTACCAATAATCGTTAAATGTGTAGCTGTTTCATACGTTCCTACCTTAATTTAATGTGTTTGTTCAGAAACGTTGTTTGTGGTGTGAATGCATTGGTCATTAACTGCTGCATCCCAGCCAAGCTTACGCACTTCATGAGAGGAAAACTTTTTAAATCATTTTAGTTTAAAACTACAGTGCATAAACTTAGATTATGCATTTTGACAGCACTTAAACCTTGTTTATTAATTATGATCTTTAATATTAATACTTTGTCACGAAAAAAAAAGAACTAAAACAAAGAATAAAGGGATGTTCAAAAAACTCCTTCACTCCTATGTGCGCCATCTGGCTCGCTTTCATATAAGGTCTACATATTGTCCCGAAAAAAGTTTAGACGTAGTTGAATTCGTATGTTCTTGGTTATAGCAGTTTGGCCGTTCAACTTGTTGTAATCTGTGGTTGTCAAAAATAGCGATACCCCCACCACAGAGGGTCATCGGAAATTCTGAGGGAGAGGGGATCTTAAAGAGTAAAATTTTTAAAGAGGACTATGCACGTAAATTGGAGTTCGAAGACGGATGGGGGGTTAAATCCAAAAAAACGGTTCGTGGGAGGGGTGTGGATATTTTCTGCAAAAACAGAATTGACATCCTTGATTGACAGCAGCAAATTTTATCAGAAAAAAAGGTTACAATTTGAGCTTCTTTTTTAAGATGGCCATCATGTATCACGGACGAGTGGACATTTTAGATTTAGATGCGACATTTTCACATCTTAGGAGTCATGGTCATCTTCCAAGCCGATTTAATCGTGCTGCTTGGGACATATTGGCAATAAGAACAGCAAATTTAAATAGCACGGGCAATGTAACAACAATTTTTGATCGACGTTTTGTGCGTTTTCCATGGCGACGACTGGTGAACCTAATTGAAGATACTATTGCTTCAATTGCTGTATCGTACACTCAAGGAAATAGTGAAGTATTCGAGAGATCATTTAGGAGAAGAATTGGGCGGAGGCCTTATTGGGGTAGAGGTGGAAAGTTGCGGAGCCGAAAATTATACACAGTTAGGGTGGTGACCATCCCGGGAACAGGCATAAGAACAAGAAGGAGATACTACCGAGTCGTCACTGCCTATCCAATTTAAATCTAAGAATTTGGCTGATTAAAAACAACTGTTTTGCATGCAATGTCATTCCCACACTTAAACTTAGCAGCTACTGCCAACAGTTCTTGACTCACTGACCCTCTCCCACTCCCAGGGGGGAGGGGGTACTCCAGATTTCAAGTGACATGGATGATCAAATGGGGACAAAAATGGAAACCCAAAAACATCCCTAGACCTTCCAACAACCCAAAAAAATCCCTGGACCAAAAATTAACCCCCCAAAAAATCCCATGCCAAATTTCCACACCTTAAAAATGTCCACAAAGGATCAACCCACAAGTCACAACCGAAAGATATCAAGAATTCACTACAGCTAAACATGGATGAAAAATCAGTTCAATGAATTGAAGCCTGGTTGGCTACAGCCCAGGACACTTTTTAAACTATTGTATAACCGGTTTTATGAAAAGATGCAATGTAATGCGACACCATCATTAAATATAATTAAACCAACTGCAAAACAAGTTTGCTTGTCAGTGCTAAATATTCACATAACTACACGACCAGGATACGCAAGCACTGCCACGATTTGTTACATTGGTTTAAGTACCCAAAGAAGTCCCATCTTAAATCAAGCCACCTAAAAAAATACTTGTCAAATTTTCCTACCCAAAAAAATCCCAGATTCAAAAATTTCAAACCCAAAAATATCCTTTGATCATCCCAGCCACTTGAAATCCGGAGTACCCCCTGGCCTCCTGGTCAATGCTACCAGCAATGGGTGTGATTCAGATTGTAAATGAAGCTTGAAAACGACATTGGATAGGAGGAGAGGGGGGGGGGGTCCCAGTGTAAGCTTTTATGTAAAACTGTCAACATTAATGACTATGATTGTAACTTGACTTTGAGACTTGAAGACGATGGACGCCATCCAAAAGGTACTACGGTAGACTACTCAACCAAAGACATGACTACATGAGTCACAATGTAAAAGATCTTTTTTTTTTTCATGCACACATAAACAACCAGACAAACAACAAATATGCACAACTCACTTTCAAGTATTTAAATGTGTAATTCATACATCACACATAATCGCAGTTACAATCAGCTTCCAAGTCTGAATTCTTCTTCAGCCTTTCGTTTGGCAACTGCTTAACTAGCTTACATAGCTACGATGATCCATCATCATTACATTCGTATATATGATACTTTGAATACAATTTTTACTTCCATCTATTCATCTTCTGTGGCTATCTTAATTTTACGGACTCATAACTATGAACAAAAACAGACAACATGACACAAATACAATCAACCGTAAAATCCCCCTTCAACAGTCCCCCCAGCTTAAAAGAACAAAACTTCACTCCACTTGTACCACATTGAATCGACCCAAAGCTCATTTTGTGTCCGTCCACCATGACCATGTGAAAAAAGTTGTGTACGTACCGGGTATTCAGTAACCAAAACAACACCTACCACTAGGAAGACACCTTCCTCGACTACAAATCAATGTCCCTGTCAACCAGAATTCTTGAAGATACCAGAAAAGCTCAGCCTTCGACAGCACGAACTTCCACACTACTCTCAGTCTTCCACTTCAACGCAACAACCACACAGAAAATTATTGGCAAAGCAAGGGACTTCCCCGAATCAGCTTCTCTGTTGCAGTGATGTAATGTTTACGTGCCAGGGCAAGTTAGGCCAATTAATGCCAGCTTCAAAGCTCGCTAGCACCTTCGTTCTTGCTTTCAGTGAAGGGGTTTTTATGCCATTAAATCGCCAGTAATGTTCTACACCACCTTTCATGAAAATTCTGGCGAATAAACGCTAAACGAACGCACATTACAGGGAAGTATTGTTTTGACCGAGCGGAGTTCTGGGGCAAGTGACCACCAAAAAAAAAAAACGGGTATTACTAGACCCCATCCTGACGGCGGGGTAACAATGTTTATGCTTGGCACTTTTCACTTTGCAAATATCTTATTTTGCAGCAAAAAATGACTTAAACCTCGAGTTGCATAAGATGTAAACAATAGATGCATACGTTGGCGTAATTTTTAATCTCTTGTTGAGAGATGTGGATGACTTTTTGATTTTATTTAACCCACATAGTTTGGCTGCCATCTTGGATTTGTAGGGCAACATGCGACATCTTTTACACGCTCCTTTTAGAGCCTTTTAACATGTTTATTTTTGGTCCAATTTAGTGCTGGAACAACTGAGCATTTTTGCCAGAGGAGCTTTTTCCCAGCTCTGCTTACTTACAGGTTGGTATTTAATACAGTAAAAACCTGCCTATAAGAACCTGTTGGATAGTTAGAACTTGTCGGTAAAAATGTGTGGAATTAAGCCCGTTATACGTGTATAGGAACTTGTTGAGGCTACCAACTGAAACATGTTCTTACTTGGCAGTCACAATGGGCAGAATCTCTGTCGTAATTTTGCTATAAAATTGGATACACTTGTAATGAGAACCTAGAGCAGGATGTCTCTTTTCCTAGAATGAAGTCCTATGTTTCAGACATATTGACTGTTTCTTATACAGAAGGAAGAGACCACACCCACATAGACTAGTAATGCACGTATTGGATCAGCAGCAAGCACCTTTTCCTCCTAAGAAACTTAGAACCTATCTTAGAACCTAAATAGCCTATATATTGTAAATTCTCGGTTGACACCAGATATGTAAGAGCCTTTTTAGGCTCAAACTTGGAAAAAATCTAGCTTTTTTATGTGGGTTTCACTGTACTACCATTCAGTAGGAAGAACCTTTTCATTGTGCATGTGTGATATACATGTATTAATTTGCTACCTGTAGGTATTCCTGTGGTGAGATTACTTCGGCAGCGAGTTCTTGGCGACTCCTATAACAAGGTTCAAAACCAAATCAGAGAGAAGCATAGTGAATTTCATATGAAAGGTAACTTGCAAGCCAGAGAGCCGTTTCATGACCAAGCTCAAAGAGGCATGTTCACTATTGCCTCTCCTGATAAGGAGATACCACCCATGCTTCCCATTCCCCAAGTACCCTGGTTTCTGGCGGTGTACATAAGAGATGTCACGACTGGATGAGGTCTAGGCAAACATCACCCCCACCTTTGGGTCAAGACTGAAGAAGGACTCAACAAAGAGGTCAGTGTTCATAATTAATGAATTGGCGGGAGAAGCATCTTTTTATGTAATGTGTCATTCATTCTTTCAAATCACATCATCAAGGTTCACGAGAGCTACCCTAAATAAATCATCTAGTTGGAAACATAATGAGATCTACCGAAAATTCTTATTTCGCATACATTGCTTTAAATAAACGGTTACCACACTATCGCCTGGCTATCATGCTGTTTCATGTTTGTCTTTGACATATGGTCAGGTGTTGCTGCTGTATTTCACTGAACTTTAGATATCACTTTGTTGAAATTTCACAGGTTAATAGGAAGTTGGGAGAGAAAGCTGCTAGCACAACCTCATGTACCACAAATGTGGGTAACAAATATGGGCAAGTCCTAAAGTCTGTCTTGACAGATTCTGAAGAAGAAGGCCCTGCTAATATGATTTCCGGTTTGATTTGACATTACAGGGACTCTAAAGTAACACCTCCTAAGGCCCTGCATGTTGATCGAGACTGTTGCTTAGCCAGACTGAAGCCACATTTTAAGGACTGGGGGAACTTGGTGGTGTGCCTCGCCATTTGGCATTTCACAGTCACATGCCCTTTACCCTGCCTTCATATCAAGGTTGTCTGCCTGTGTGTTTGAGTGGGATGCTGAAGACCTTCAAGGTTATATGCAGCCAAAACATCTCAGCTTCGTACTAGTGGTGTTTGGAGCACGAAAAAAGAAGTCTCAATGTTTCACCATGTCTCCAGGTTTCATCACGTTTTTGATTGTTAGATCTTGAGGTGATCATGTGCACTTAATACAGATTTGCCTTTCTTTTAAGGTGGAACAACAGGCAAGAAGATCTGGAGGAGGGCCTTACCCAGGCCCTTCCAGATCCTGCACCCATGGCATCTCCAGAGCCACTAGAACCAGCCCTGGAGACTTTTGCCAAAAGGACCGGTGTACTCAGCACAACCGCTGCACAATTTCCAGCCTTTCCCCAGCCTACCAAAAGAGAGGGGTGTCCAGAGCCAAAGAGTTGTGCCAGCGGCTATGGGGGTAGCCCAACAGGTACATGTACCTTTGTACAACAGCCCCACAGTTATACCCGTGCCACAGACCACATTGTACCACCACCAGGAAAGAGCGCCTGAAAATCAACCACAAAATCAAAAAGAAAAAAGAAAATATCAACAAACGACTACGCTTAATGCCTGCAGACATTGCCAACTCCCCAAAACTGAGTTTTGGTCACAGTCGGCATTCTGGAATATGTGGGGTGGAAACCTTCTGTCCTTCTGTAGAGGGCAGAAGGTATGCCAGTAAAGAAGTGTGGTAAAGAAGGTAAAGAAATCCTAAAAAACACTAAGGATTGAATTATATCAAAAGAAAGATTTCTCTCTAATTTTAATCATTATTTCTTGATTTTGGAAGGGGGTAAGGTAAACAAATTTTTCCCCATCAAAGTGGTGGTGCTTTGTCATAGCGATGGGGCTCAGTTGTGCACCTTAACATATGCACAATTGCTCAGTCACTCACCAAATTTGTCATCTGCCTATGATGAAATGCCAAAGCTGACAACCATTTAAAAATAATGTAGATTTGTAATACTTCCGTTACTATACTATGACAAGGTTATGACGCAATGTTACGGATCAAATCCTGGTGGTTGGCCACACCCATGCCTACATTTCATTTTAGCAGTTGACAACATCAATCAATAATGTTACACAGATTATTTATCTATTTATTCTCTATGCTATGAATCTGGAACTGCCATTTTAGCAGTTTCATTTACAAAGGATGTGACCACAGAAGCTAATGACCACATAGTGGCCTATCCTAGTGATCAGCCTGTATCGGAGATGTACCAGTGACCTACGAGAGAGAGAAGGCTATGAAAACCATTCCAAGCCCAATATGGTTTATGGCTACTCTGTCTGTGATGTGTACAACCAGCGGGACCCTCTAAAAGCAGCAGCTAACTCAGTTTATGGCAAAAAGTTAAAAATTGATTCTACGAAGAAAGCTACCAAGAAACTTCAGAATGTCAAAGCTGATAGTGCAAAATGGGTAACAAATGTTGGGAATGAGAGGGGCGAGTATTTTTCAGCGGGGGAGAGATCATGTCGCTGTTCTATTGTGCTATGAGAGGGACACTATGGATGTTTGGGTTTACAGTGCATCTGAAGAGGCCATAAAGACAGCGGTTAGCAAAGAGGAAATGGGGTCGAAGCAACTTCCAGACTCATTGAGTCACTGATAAACACCATGTCAGCTGCAACAGATGCCCTTGGGGTTCCATTATTTACAAGTGACATGATGGAACCCATAAGGCCAGAGCAAAAACGACACTTGCCCGGCATTCAGGATCTCCCAGGAATTCCATTGCATACCATCACTGGCTACATAATGAAGGGTGGAGTACAGCCTTCCCGTCTTGAGATGTGCACGTTGTTCAGCATCACTGGGAAGTTTCTATCTGCACTTAACATGATTTACTCCATGTATATAAACGGTTATGTATTTTCTAACAAGGAAATTTGCTCTGTGGGATGAGTTCATTAATGATGAACATCGAGAAACAAAAGTAGTGTCTTGAGGAAAGTGATCAGCTGATCAGACGGAGATTTTGCCAATGTTGAGGATATGGCAGAAGAGCTTGAAGGAGGAAGTTGGTATTGCCACTTTATTAAATTGGAACGGTACAGTTATTTCTTAATCCAAGTTCCTTTTAGCCGTTCCAACTTTATCCGAGAACTTTACAAAAACTCAGAAAATGTACTGGTAAGTAAGCCATCTACGTATCTTTCAATGTTTGAAGAACGAGCCATGTATTCTAACAGTTTATTTCATGTCACTTCCCTTTTTGCTATGTTGTTGTTATTTTCACTTTTTAAGTTATTTGTTAACTGTTTTGGTTTTCGTTAAAATTTACCTTTTCGCACCTGTAAAAAGGAAAATAAGAGCACTCAAGCACTCAAATAAGCAGGATGAAGAAATCCTGAAACAGGGAAACAGTCACCCTACTCCAGTACCAGCAAACTCCACATCATTAAACTGCTGTGGTCCCAGCAAAGAATTACAAAACCCAGATTGGTGCCTCCCAGTGCTCCAAGTGCCAGTAAGACAGAACAGGAAGGCACAAGCAGTACTTTGGAAACAGGTACGGCCTAAATACTGCGACTGAGACATATCAGAAATGGAGGGCACGTTTAGCTGAGAAAGACAACATTAAATCAAATGTAAACAACAGTTAGCACAAAGAAAGAAAAAAATGTAAACGAAGTGTTCACAGAGACAATTTAACAATGCTGCAATTTGATCTTGCATCCTTTCTATTTGCCAGAGGCTGAAAAACCAATTTGAAAAAGAGAGGGAAAGGGACAAGAAGAAGGATTCCCCTAGAACAGGCCATTATGGAAACACCCCAAAAGGCCAAACCAGCTGCCACAGACGAAAGTGCCACGATTGCCTTTCACACTCTCCAGGTTGGTCAATGTAGGAATGACACCTTTCCCTAGATCGTTTCAACTGGTCTCTGTAGCTGACACGATTTAGAGAGTAAAGATCTCGTTCTTCCAAGTCTTCTTGTTCAATTTAAGTCACGTTTCAAACCTCATATTAAAATGCACACGGCTGTGAAAAAGCAGTATCAAGCTAGGGAGGAGGCAGAAAAGGTGGCGAACCTGGTTGCCAGATTGGCAATTTTGGCAGCCCCACCAGTCTAACTTTCAGAAAGTTGGCAACCTTTAAAGAGAACAAGCACGTTTCTTACTGCCAGTGGGTAATGTGTAATAAAGACATACGGCTAAACACCAGGAAAGTTGCCAAAAAAAGTGGAACTCCAAAAAGAATGCTGAAACAGTGATGAATTCAGTGGATCCACAGCAGAGGCCGCTGCTTGTACCCAGCCTCCATGCAGCACCCCTGTTATTACATCTGTTGCACAAGAGGAGCCAAACATGTCACCAGCGGTTCTTAAATGGTTTTACTGTTAAGTAATGTGAAACGTTACAATTTCCATTTCATACTAAATACTAAGGACACACTTCTATCTTTTGTTTGCACATTGCCCTTCCAAAAGCATGGCATGAATCACTTCCAGCTGCATAAGAAGCGTGGATGAACAAGGTATCATACAGAGTCAACTCACAGACTGGAAAGGAAGAAATAACACGCAACACACAAATGTGGTGGTACCCACCATCTCTACAGAACCATACCAAGCCACCAATCTCTCCCGATGCATACTTCCTTCTGGCATTCTTCCTTTGGGCTCCACTTGGAACTTGGACTTTTGATCTGAGATGTGATGAAGAGTGTTAGGGAAAGGTTTGTGCATAGTCTTGGGTTATATTGTATAGCTGCACTTCTTATAAGTTGTAATCAGGCAGATACGTAGTTATCGTGATCAAGCAACAGCTGTTAGCTGCACCGACCCTGCTGTTGAAAAGGCTCCACGAAAGGAGCACACGTGAAGAATCTGCAATCAAGGAATGGTAGGAAAAGGGCATATGCAGTTTCGTGGGCAGAGATACTGCACCAATGCACCTGGCCAAATTCCAAAAGAAGGGTGGCGAGAACCGAGAAGAGCTGAAGCTGAGGCCAAGAAGCAGGCAGCTACGGACAGCTAAACAAGTGCACCAATTAATTGTTTATTGTATTTCCAGTCAAGCGTAAATAAAAGCGCTCGTTGGTTATATACTTCAGGTTGTGTTGGTGTGACAATCCCATTTCACACTAGTTTGATGTTTTTATGTTCGCTGTAGTTTCTAGCTTGTAATATATCAGAATGAGCTACGTTAAGAGCTTGTTTTATTACAAAAAGTCGCTGTCTTCGCTTCTTCCAAATAAACTAGGATACCGTAAGAAAAGAATTGTTATGTTCCTTTCATTCTTAGTAATAATTACTAAGGAAGTGTTAACGATTAAAGCGTCACAGTGGTTACTGGTAGATATCTCGTATGAGTTGTTTACTTCATCTAAGGATATGTCTGCACAACACCATATAGCCCCTGCACTGGAACAAAACCAATGTTAGAAGACTAGGCCTTTAATCCTCACAGACAATGTTGACTTTATCACTTTTTTACGTCAAAAAATCCTTATCGTACTCCATTAGTGTTGAAAGTACCTCGGCATGTTTTGAACTTATCTATCGACCTGCGGACTAATCGGTGTAGTAAAAAAGGAACATGGGATAAGTAAAAAATAACTGGGAGAGAGGATTCGAAAACTAGTGGCCAATATTTACAGAGCTTTCAGTTCTGAATAAAATTCACGGCTCCTGCGGTTCTTTTTGTATCAACTAGGAAAATTCGCATCAATATAGGGTATCTGGTATAATACTCAACTCATGAATAATACTATGGTTCAATATGAATTTTGCAATGTTTTTCTTTCACAAGTTTTAAGCAGTGACTGACTGTGGCCTTTGATGTTAGCACATATGAATCAAATTTTAAACAGGTAGAAATTGAAGCAAAACAGTTCATTGTTGAGGCCAAAGGAGCCCCGAATGATGAGGAGTGGGTCCTCAATATGAGCACAATACAATTTGCTGAATACCGTGGTAAAAGCTTCATCTGGTTGCTGCAAAATGATGTTGCCTACACTGTCACGCTGATGGCAGATCACAAAATAGCCAGGAAAGAGACACAAAGAACCCGGGATCCACAGTGAGGTACTAAAGAATTTCTTAATAGAGTTGGTATTGGTGATGCAGAGGGGCATTCCCTCATTAGACTTGGCCCATTTCACCATGTGACTACACAAGCCTTGTACCTGTCAGTGTCAGATGAACACAGGAACTACGTTAGGGACCTAATCCGTCACCCTGTAACTCATCCTAATGGACAGCTGGACCAGCTAGAAAGTACTTGTTCAACAAGATGGTGGAGGAGAAAAAAAAATGAGGAGGCCCTTGCTCAGGTGGCCAATGAGATGGAACAAAGAATCAATACAGGGACAAACTTGATTACTTGACATGATTAAAATGGGGTTAGTGATCCTTTTTGTGGGATCTACCAATAATCGTTAAATGTGTAGCTGTTTCATACGTTCCTACCTTAATTTAATGTGTTTGTTCAGAAACGTTGTTTGTGGTGTGAATGCATTGGTCATTAACTGCTGCATCCCAGCCAAGCTTAAGCACTTCATGAGAGGAAAACTTTTTAAATCATTTTAGTTTAAAACTACAGTGCATAAACTTAGATTATGCATTTTGACAGCACTTAAACCTTGTTTATTAATTATGATCTTTAATATTAATACTTTGTCACGAAAAAAAAAGAACTAAAACAAAGAATAAAGGGATGTTCAAAAAACTCCTTCACTCCTATGTGCGCCATCTGGCTCGCTTTCATATAAGGTCTACATATTGTCCCGAAAAAAGTTTAGACGTAGTTGAATTCGTATGTTCTTGGTTATAGCAGTTTGGCCGTTCAACTTGTTGTAATCTGTGGTTGTCAAAAATAGCGATACCCCCACCACAGAGGGTCATCGGAAATTCTGAGGGAGAGGGGTTCTTAAAGAGTAAAATTTTTAAAGAGGACTATGCACGTAAATTGGAGTTCGAAGACGGATGGGGGGTTAAATCCAAAAAAACGGTTCGTGGGAGGGGTGTGGATATTTTCTGCAAAAACAGAATTGACATCCTTGATTGACAGCAGCAAATTTTATCAGAAAAAAAGGTTACAATTTGAGCTTCTTTTTTAAGATGGCCATCATGTATCACGGACGAGTGGACATTTTAGATTTAGATGCGACATTTTCACATCTTAGGAGTCATGGTCATCTTCCAAGCCGATTTAATCGTGCTGCTTGGGACATATTGGCAATAAGAACAGCAAATTTAAATAGCACGGGCAATGTAACAACAATTTTTGATCGACGTTTTGTGCGTTTTCCATGGCGACGACTGGTGAACCTAATTGAAGATACTATTGCTTCAATTGCTGTATCGTACACTCAAGGAAATAGTGAAGTATTCGAGAGATCATTTAGGAGAAGAATTGGGCGGAGGCCTTATTGGGGTAGAGGTGGAAAGTTGCGGAGCCGAAAATTATACACAGTTAGGGTGGTGACCATCCCGGGAACAGGCATAAGAACAAGAAGGAGATACTACCGAGTCGTCACTGCCTATCCAATTTAAATCTAAGAATTTGGCTGATTAAAAACAACTGTTTTGCATGCAATGTCATTCCCACACTTAAACTTAGCAGCTACTGCCAACAGTTCTTGACTCACTGACCCTCTCCCACTCCCAGGGGGGGGGAGGGGGTACTCCAGATTTCAAGTGACATGGATGATCAAATGGGGACAAAAATGGAAACCCAAAAACATCCCTAGACCTTCCAACAACCCAAAAAAATCCCTGGACCAAAAATTAACCCCCCAAAAAATCCCATGCCAAATTTCCACACCTTAAAAATGTCCACAAAGGATCAACCCACAAGTCACAACCGAAAGATATCAAGAATTCACTACAGCTAAACATGGATGAAAAATCAGTTCAATGAATTGAAGCCTGGTTGGCTACAGCCCAGGACACTTTTTAAACTATTGTATAACCGGTTTTATGAAAAGATGCAATGTAATGCGACACCATCATTAAATATAATTAAACCAACTGCAAAACAAGTTTGCTTGTCAGTGCTAAATATTCACATAACTACACGACCAGGATACGCAAGCACTGCCACGATTTGTTACATTGGTTTAAGTACCCAAAGAAGTCCCATCTTAAATCAAGCCACCTAAAAAAATACTTGTCAAATTTTCCTACCCAAAAAAATCCCAGATTCAAAAATTTCAAACCCAAAAATATCCTTTGATCATCCCAGCCACTTGAAATCCGGAGTACCCCCTGGCCTCCTGGTCAATGCTACCAGCAATGGGTGTGATTCAGATTGTAAATGAAGCTTGAAAACGACATTGGATAGGAGGAGAGGGGGGGGGGGTCCCAGTGTAAGCTTTTATGTAAAACTGTCAACATTAATGACTATGATTGTAACTTGACTTTGAGACTTGAAGACGATGGACGCCATCCAAAAGGTACTACGGTAGACTACTCAACCAAAGACATGACTACATGAGTCACAATGTAAAAGATCTTTTTTTTTTCATGCACACATAAACAACCAGACAAACAATAAATATGCACAACTCACTTTCAAGTATTTAAATGTGTAATTCATACATCATACATAATCGCAGTTACAATCAGCTTCCAAGTCTGAATTCTTCTTCAGCCTTTCGTTTGGCAACTGCTTAACTAGCTTACATAGCTACGATGATCCATCATCATTACATTCGTATATACGATACTTCAAATACAATTTTTGCTTCCATCTATTTATCTTCTGTGGCTATCTTAATTTTACGGACTCATAACTATGAACAAAAACAGACAACATGACACAAATACAATGGACCGTAAAATCCCCCTTCAACAGTCCCCCCAGCTTAAAAGAACAAAACTTCACTCCACTTGTACCACATTGAATCGACCCAAAGCTCATTTTGTGTCCGTCCACCATGACCATGTGAACAAAGTTGTGTACGTACCGGGTATTCAGTAGCCAAAACAACACGTACCACTAGGAAGACACCTTCCTCGACTACAAATCAATGTCCCTGTCAACCAGAATTCTTGAAGATACCAGAAAAGCTCAGCCTTCGACAGCAGGAACTTCCACACTACTCTCAATCTTTCACTTCAACGCAACAACCACACAGAAAATTATTGGCAAAGCAAGGGACTTCCCCGAATCAGCTTCTCTGTTGCAGTGATGTAATGTTTACGTGCCAGGGCAAGTTAGGCCAATTCATGCCAGCTTCAAAGCTCGCTAGCACCTTCGTTCTTGCTTTCAGCGAAGCGGTTTTTATGCCATCAAATCGCCGGTAATTTTCTACACCACGTTTCATGAAAATTCTGGCGAATAAACGCTAAACGAACGCACATTACAGGGAAGTATTGTTTTGACCGAGCGGAGGTCTGGGGCAAGTGACCACCAAAAAAAAATTGGTATTACTAGACCCCATCCTGACGGCGGGGTAACAATGTTTATGCTCTGCACTTTTCACTTTGCAAATACCTTATTTTGCAGCAAAAAATGACTTAAACCTCGAGTTGCGTAAGATGTAAACAATAGATGCATAAGTTGGCGTAATTTTTAATCTCTTGTTGAGAGATGTGGATGACTTTTTGATTTTATTTAACCCACATAGTTTGGCTGCCATCTTGGATTTGTAGGGCAACATGCGACATCTTTTACACGCTCCTTTTAGAGCCTTTTAACATGTTTATTTTTGGTCCAATTTAGTGCTGGAACAACTGAGCATTTGCCAGAGGAGCTTTTTCCCAGCTCTGCTTACTTACAGGTTGGTATTTAATACAGTAAAAACCTGCCTATAAGAACCTGTTGGATAGTTAGAACTTGTCGGTAAAAATGTGTGGAATTAAGCCCGTTATACGTGTATAGGAACTTGTTGAGGCTACCAACTGAAACATGTTCTTACTTGGCAGTCACAATGGGCAGAATCTCTGTCGTAATTTTGCTATAAAATTGGATACACTTGTAATGAGAACCTAGAGCAGGATGTCTCTTTTCCTAGAATGAAGTCCTATGTTTCAGACATATTGACTGTTTCTTATACAGAAGGAAGAGACCACACCCACATAGACTAGTAATACACGTATTGGATCAGCAGCAAGCACCTTTTCCTCCTAAGAAACTTAGAACCTATTTTAGAACCTAAATAGCTTATATATTGTAAATTCTCGGTTGACACCAGATATGTAAGAGCCTTTTTAGGCTCAAACTTGGAAAAAATCTAGCTTTTTTATGTGGGTTTCACTGTACTACCATTCAGTAGGAAGAACCTTTTCATTGTGCATGTGTGATATACATGTATTTATTTGCTACCTGTAGGTATTCTTGTGGTGACATTACTTTGGCAGCGAATTCTTGGCAACTCCTCTAACAAGGTTCAAAACCAAATCAGAGAGAAGCATAGTAAATTTCATATGAAAGGTGCCTTGCAAGCCAGAGGGCCGTTTCATGACCAAGCTCGAAGAGGCATGTTCACTATTGCCTCTCCTGATAAGGAGATACCACCCATGCTTCCCATTCCCCAAGTACCCTGGTTTCTGGCGGTGTACATAAGAGATGTCACGACTGGATGAGGTCTAGGCAAACATCACCCCCACCTTTGGGTCAAGACTGAAGAAGGACTGAACAAAGAGGTCAGTGTTCATAATTAATGAATTGGCGGGAGAAGCATCTCTTTATGTAATGTGTCATTCATTCTTTCAAATCACATCATCAAGGTTCAAGAGAGCTACCCTAAATAAATCATCTAGTTGGAAACACATAATTAGATCTACCGAAAATTCTTATTTCGCATACATTGCTTTAAACAAACGGTTACCACACTATCACCTGGCTATCATGCTGTTTCATGTTTGTCTTTGACATATGGTCAGGTGTTGCTGCTGTATTTCACTGAACTTTAGATATCACTTTGTTGAAATTTCACAGGTTAATAGGAAGTTGGGAGAGAAAGCTGCTAGCACAACCTCATGTACCACAAATGTGGGCAAGTCCTAAAGTCTGTCTTGACAGATTCTGAAGAAGAAGGCCCTGCTAATATGATTTCCGGTTTGATTTGACATTACAGGGACTCTAAAGTAACACCTCCTAAGGCCCTGCATGTTGATCGAGACTGTTGCTTAGCCAGACTGAAGCCACATTTTAAGGACTGGGGGAACTTGGTGGTGCGCCTCGACATTTGGCATTTCACAGTCACATGCCCTTTACCCTGCCTTCATGTCAAGGTTGTCTGCCTGTGTGTTTGAGTGGGATGCTGAAGACCTTCAAGGTTATGTACAGCCAAAACATCTCAGCTTCGTACTAGTGGTGTTTGGAGCACGAAAAAAGAAGTCTCAATGTTTCACCATGTCTCCAGGTTTCATCATGTTTTTGATTGTTAGATCCTGAGGTGATCATGTGCACTTAATACAGATTTGCCTTTCTTTTAAGGTGGAACAACAGGCAAGAAGATCTGGAGGAGGGCCTTACCCTAGCCTGTTCCAGGCGTTCAGATAGTGGAGCGCGAGCGAAAAATAAAGCGAGCGAAAGAGCGGGAAAAAAAACGAGGGGAGACTGGGGGAGAGGGTGAGGGAACGCCTGTGTAATTTTCTCAAAGGAAGCCGTTCCGGTATACCAGATTCTGGTATACCCTCTGATTGGTCAATTTTGACACCTTCTGTCAACACACAAGCGTCATCGACGCAGATGAGAAATGCGATATGGCGGTGTACGATCCAGTCACGAAACAACAGTTTGATGTTGTTTTGATCAATGCGTTGAAGGATTTTCCGCACGTAGATTCGGTGAGACGCGAACAGAAAGAATGCTTGGAGAACCTTGTTCCGGGAAAAGACGTATTTGCAATCCTACCTACCGGCTTTGGAAAGAGTTTAGTCTTTCAAATCTTTCCACGATTAAAGAACTCCAAAGAAATCGACATTCCGGTTTTGTATGCACAATTATTGTGGTGACTCCGCTCGTGGCCATTATGAAAGATCAAGTGGAGCAGCTCAAAGGCATGGGTGTTTCATCGGCAGCAATTGGAGTAGATGAACGGGGAGACGAAGAAGCAGCAAAGAATGGCACGTGCAAGATTGTGTATGGAAGCCCAGAAAGTTGGCTGTCGAGGGAGTGGAAGAGAGAATTACAAGAAGGACAGCTGGGGAAGCAAACTGTAGCCATCGCAATCGATGAAGTTCATTCTGTTACGGAATGGTGAGCTTTGAAACGTTTCTTCAAAATCATTTCGTAGATAAAACGATCCATGAGCGTGCTTTCTCTCGTTTTATCCGCCATAATCAATATGCAGATTTCTTTCGAATGTTTTTGTTTAGCGACGCATGAAGACTCGTTCTTACGATTTACTTTCTGTTTTCCAACATCATCTCAGACCGTACAAATGACGATCTGTAGAAAAATTATATACGAAGCTGAATGCCAATTAATTTTTAAATGTATTTCAAGTTTCTCTTTGTCCTGATTAGTTGTGTTTTTCTCTTCTTAGTCGCAATTATCTTTCCTCCGATTTTTCCTGCAACCAGCAGTGTAGTCATAATATGTTAATTAACTGATTTGTCCTTTGCTATATAATAATTTTATTAAAGGTGAGAACCTTTGTTTGTTTGTTTTTTTTTTTTTTTTTAAATACAACAGCATCAAAAATAGTGCTTGCTTGTTCAACTTCTTTTATAATTCTGGTTTATTAGTGCTTTTTATGAAATATTCAACCCTTTAAAAGAATTTTATCTAATAGCTTGACAATAAATTTTATTTCCTTACCTTGAAAAATCATTAAAATAAAATGTTTTTCTCAAGGGGGTTACCAGAAGGGCAATCGAGGAAGAAGGATCCTTTCAGGGAGCATTTGGTAGAGTAACAGAGCTGTGGTCACTACTACCAGGAGTGCCAGTGCTAGCCCTTACAGCCACTGTGAAAACAAAGGAAAGGAACAAAGTGATCAAAGCAAGTGGTATGGTGAACCCTGCTATTGTTGATGTGTCTCCAAACAAAGAGAACATTAGTTTGGACTTCATTGAGATGAAGAAAGAGTCGTATGCAGGATCCCATTTGCAGTGGATAGCAGAAATGATCTCAACCAAAGGAAAGGAGACACCACAGACCATTATTTTCTGCAAGACTTTCAATAATATTTCATTTGTTTTGAGTTATTTGTTGATGACATTGTGTGGGAATGCTTTTATAAACACTGAACGCAATGGCAAAGTAAGCCTTATTGGGGTTTACCATTCAAAGACATGGGACAAAGAGAAACAGCAGATCGAAGAAGATTTTAAAGCAGATGGCTTAAAGAGAGTGGTTATTGCTACCTGTGCACTTGGCATGGGTATCAATTTCCCACATGTCAGGTATGTTGTCCACTACTCACCCCAAACAGTTTGGTGGATGTCATGCAACAGGCAGGCCGAGGAGGAAGGGATGGTTCGCAGGCACACAATGTGATGTACTACACTAGACAACAATTATCCCAGTGCAGCAAAGAAGTGAAGGCCGTTGTAAATGTGGAAGGCTGCCAAAGGAAGGCATTGTATGGTTACTTCAGTGATGCTGAAATTTCTGTGGAACCCGGACACAAATGCTGCACGAACTGCAGGAAACAATGCAAATGTGAAGTAGACAAATGTGGAGATACACGACCTTTCCTAAGCCGTGAAGATGAGGAAGGTTCCTCTGCTAAAGAGCAAGTGCGAGAACTTAATGATAGAGATGTTTCAGACTTGAAACTTGCAATGGGAGAACTTCAGGAGCAATATTCATCCTGTGGCTGTTCCTTTTTCCACCCAGAGTCCAGTCATGGATTTAGTGATCAGCTGATTGAGAATATTATGCAGCATGCACCATATATTAATTCTGCTGAATACATGCAGAAACATTTGTACATTTTCTCTTCTAAACATACCATGGATGTACTGGAGGTGTTTCAGGAACTTTTTGAGGATATTCCCAATTATGAGGAACAAATAGAGGAACTAAATGCAATTTATTGTGAAGTTGTGCAGGCAGAGGATCATCTTCTTGCTGCATCCTTTGCATCTGACATGTGTGACTCAGACAATTCAAGTGAAGAATTCTATCAACTTCAGGAGTTTGAACTCTTATTTTAATGAGTTTTTTTCAGTAACACGTGGTCATAAGTGAACCATATAGTAGCCTCATATCCAGGTGTGCATAGATAAAATACTAGTTTCGTCTGAGGGAATGGTCACCCCATTCGCACTCCCATTCTTTTTTTTTTTTACTTAAAATATGTATCAGGTAACACAAGGGTCATGTATGATTATTATTTCCAGTGTTTTACTTGTAGATAGGTGCAAAGCTTTCACAAGGAAAAAAAACACTTTATTCTTCAGAATTCTTAGAAGTACCTCCTCTTTATTCATAGGGGCATTAATTGTAACTGTTGAATAACTCATGATTGCCACAATCAGGGAAAGGGCATGGGGAAATGTCAATCCCCCTATGAAATATTTCATGCAAACACTAGGAAATCCTATGTTCCTGTTGACACTATTCTTGAAAATGACCTTATTTTCATGTACGAAGCACAAGACTACAAATAGTTCATGTATCATGTTTGGTCATGAAAGTCAATTTGTTAGAAATTGAAAAGTCAGCGATTTTTTATTTCATCATCCTGATAGGTGGCAACCCTAACCCTGAATATATAATGCATGCTTACTTGGGAAATATACATGCATGGCCATTTCATATCATCTTAGTAGTAGATACTCTGCCATGCTTTGAACAGATTGGATCCCCAGTTGTGAAATTCGCGATAGTCTAACTTTTGAAGAAGATTTGCGTTAAACTTCTTGAAAGAGGGATATGCCCTCCCTGGCAGAATATCGAAAACCTGTTCATCATGAAGATCTTTCGTCACAGTAGTAACTGTCTCATCCAGGCATTTGGAACTATGATAACCTGACCTTTCCTTCAAATCACAGTCCTTGTCTACATTGACAAGCATTTGTTCTACAGCTTCAAGAGAATTCGCAATACGCTGTGCACTCTTTTCAGTGATGTTTGCACCTAGCTGTTTAAGTGCAAGTTTTAGCAACTTGTTTAGATGCTCCATTCGCAAATCTAAGGGAATGTTTCCACCTGCCTTTCCAAGGCTGTTGAAGAACCTATTCAAAAGGACCTCTAATGCAGTGCGTTTTGGTAAAATAGCATATATCTTGGCTAGAAACAGGAACACAACATATGTATATTTCACTCGGTGGTGGCAGTGTAGTAGAAGGAGTGCAACCTTTAAGAAATCTAGTAACCGACCCGCATCACCTTCTTTCACAGCGTCGTCAGGGTGTGAGATTAGAAGACCATAAGCCAACCTTGCACAGTGGTAATTATGCTTATGGTCTTCTTTATCACTGTTGCGAGAATTTTCAGCAGCAGTGCTTGCAGATGGTTCTTCAGCATTAGGATGTTTGTCACGCTCATGCCTGAAATTAAAAATTGTAAGAATATCAGTTTATTGTTATTGATAGTACAGAACTGATTTATTATTATTAAATAACTTAATTATTTAATTTAATTGTTTTTGTTATTGTTATTATTATTCTCCTTACATCATTTCCTTTGTGTACACTCAATTTTGTTATTTTGTGTTGAAATTCTATCATGGCCTGTAAATGGCAAAGTTTATAACTTGATAATTATGGAATTTAATAAATTTGCACTATGTCAAAATTAAGACTTAATGTACCTGTTTCTGCCCTGTTTGGTTTTGAATGTCTTTCCACATTGCTGTCTGCAAAGATAGTATCCATACTCGTCTTGTTCTGCGAGCAGTCTATCAGCATTGTTTACATGGCCGTGCTGGGTTCTTTCATGACTGCAAGTAAATAATCAGGTGCTATATTATGTTCTAACAAGAGATTGTTCAACTAAACCCTATTGGAGACAGTGTGGTTAGGGTGCTGGACATGAAATCTGGAGGTCACAGGTTCAAGTCTTGCTATGAGCACTAGCTGGAGTTGTACTTGGTAGCCCCAAGTTCAACTCCTCAACCACTCTTGTAAAAAGCAACCTGGTCTGCCTCCCTACCAGTTATTATGATGATGATGATGATGATGATGATGATGATGATTGTTATTATTAAATTCTAGTCACAGCTACATGCAGGTTGTCCATTAATTTATCTTGGTAGTATAAGACAGTATTTTATAAATATTCATTCAAGCTCAAGTTTGCCTCTGGACTTTGATCATTAAGAGATTTTCGTGTATCACGCATCCATTGATATAGCAAGGGTAAATTATTACAATACACAAAATTAAGTTGTACTTGACTCTAGTGGAGTGATATTTGAATGTCCTTCCACATTCCCTGCAAGGATACCCAGTTCTGTCAAGAATTCGTAGATCTTCCACTGCATTGACAAATTCAGTAAGTTCTAAATGTAAAGAAGATCCTCGCAGTTACTAACGCAACTTATGCAGTTGCGAAAAGAAAGCCTGAAAAAATCAGGCTTGCCGGGACTCGAACCCTGACCTCTGCGATACCGGTGCAGCGCTCTAACCAATTGAGCTATCAAGCCAACTGGGAGCTGGTCATTAAATTGGTTCGTAATATACCCGGGAAAGATAAAGATGAAATTATGAATATATGAAATTCATATATTTGAACTGCGGAATGAAGAAATAATTGTAAAGAAGATCCTCGCAGTTACTAACGCAACTTATGCAGTTGCGAAAAGAAAGCCTGAAAAAATCAGGCTTGCCGGGACTCGAACCCTGACCTCTGCGATACCGGTGCAGCGCTCTAACCAATTGAGCTATCAAGCCAACTGGGAGCTGGTCATTAAATTGGTTCGTAATATACCCGGGAAAGATGAAGATGAAATTATGAATATATGAAATTCATATATTTGAACTGCGGAATGAAGAAATAAATGTAAAGAAGATCCTCGCAGTTACTAATGCAACTTATGCAGTTGCGGAAAGAAAGCCTGAAAAAATCAGGCTTGCCGTAGTAAGTTCTGTTGTGTGGAGGAACACATATTTTTCCAGGAACTGTTTGATTTCAGAGTAGATCCAATCTCTCCGCTGTTCAGCACTCCAGTACCTTACATTTGGAATTGCACGTTCACTTGGCTCTCCTGGATTGATTAATAATAAAAAGAATGATACACAAAATCAGCACATGAGAATACAACTGTTCTTGATAAATTGTAAAATGTTTTCCAAGGTGATTTTATAGTATATAGTCCAGTCCATAATTGATTAGGGTCAGAATAAAATCCAATGTGAAAATTTTTTATAAGATGATGGGTGATAGTAGAGAAATTCCATATATCATACCAGCTATGGTTGACATCCCAGTGAAATTCATCCAAGCTGCTAGGACATGTGCAGTTGTTTCTGCACCAAAGAAGTCTTTGAATGCATTGTAATCGACAGAGGAACCTTTCTTTGCGTTACTGCTTCCAGTCCTGTTCATTTCTGCAAAAGATGTCCCCTTCTCCCCTGCAGAATCCTCCTTTACAAAAATCTTCTTGGCAGCCTGAAAAAACTACTGAATGGCCAGGCAATATTAAATTATACAAAGTTTTAATGAGAATCAAAGGGCACTTTGATGATTAATGTATGTCCCAAATTTCATTTGGGGGAGGGGGAAGGAGGGGCTACCTTATTAAACCATTAACATTGGTTCAACATACAGTTGTAGGCTGTTGCTTCCAGGCTTTGAGATTGTGTGGATGTGGGAAAAAGCTTTAAGTTGGGCATAAGCATTCTTTAAAATTAGCAATATACTACAATAAATAATTAGTGGAATCAATAAATAATTGGTGGTAATTTGTGCTAAACAAATTACCACTCATCACTTTACCTCCAGCAAACACATCTTCAAATGGAATTCAGAGAATGTTGGTTCTAAACCTTGAAGGCGTTCTTCCTCAGTTTCGCCATTTTTGTATGTCCACTGTACATTTCTGGCTCGCTCTTCAGTGAGTTGATCACCATGTAACACCGTTGTATGCATGACCTCCCCATCCTTAACTGGAACATACTGTTCATGTAGTGACTTCAGAATATCTGCCATATCCCCAGATTTATTAGAATTTAAGAATTCTAATCCAAGTAGTGACTGAAAAAAAAAATCCATTTAATAACAATGGTTTACTTAGAGCAGCAATTAAACATGGGTATGGGGCTAGAAGGAAATTCATAGAAGATGCATGATGAAATAGAGCTTGAGATTTCTGCCATTGCCATCATGTTCAATTTTCCATGATGGTATAGCACTATACCATCAGGGTCGGCAGGGGGGGGGGGTACGAAGCATAGTATTCCGTATACTTGAAATCCTTATTAGTTACTTTGGGTGAAAGATGACGTATACCTGATTTAAAAACCCTGTATACCATATACCCAAAAACCTGGCCAACCCTGACTATTATACATATGCCCCTTGTTCTCACTTCTGCCTCATCGCTGCTGAATACGGATGTGACCGGTGGTACTCAACGGCCACGGCAAAGTCCTTGTATGAAGGTAAGTGTTTTGTCAGGATGCGCAGCACCAGGGGAACCAAGCTTGCCTTGACACTTTCTTGGACTTCAGGACTGGGAAGGATTTCTGACATTTCCAACTCTTCCACATTTTTCTGAGGAAGTGCTCTCTCTAGGTACTCATCTACTGCAACTCTGTCTTTTACACCAAAGGTATGAGTCCAATGTAAAGACTTGTTTTGATGGGAAGCTGTCTGGTGTCTGGCCTGGACAGCGAGATCAATGTTATCAGTCACAAGCCTGTTTATAAAAATCAAATCAAAACAAAGTTTAGTATAACTACTAACATTAGATTTACCAAGTAACTCCCTTTTCTCTAACTAGCAGCCTTTCATGATCAGGTGGTACCTTAATGTTACTCTACACATTTCTTAATATGTGGAAATTTACTTAGTGCAGCCTGGCAGCAATATACTGGAAGATGTCACAGGCTCATCAATGCATATTGGTACTAAGTGATGCTACAAGTTTGAACAGACCACAACATGTAATTATGTATTTATTGTAATTACAAACTATTGTTGATACTTACTTGTAATGGCAAATCGATTTCCTTACTTCTGCTACTGCATCAACAAGGTCTTTGTGAGTGAACAGATCAGGTGCACTGACAGTTGGTTCTTCATTACGGACACCACGAACAAGGGCCCTTATGTCTCGATGCATCTCTTCTTCATAATAGTTCAGGTGGCTCACTTTATCCTTGGACAAATCCAAGGGAGCATCACTTGGGCTGTTGTGGATGACTTCCTGGAGGAATCTTATCTTCAACTCCTTTTCAAGAGTGTCTTGTTTCCAGGAAGTGCACTGTAAAGATGTTTGTCCAGCTTTGTTTTGCATTTTAATGGCCGAACCATGTGACATGGTGATGCCCAGATGGGCACACCGTTCAAAGGTAATGGCCTTAGCACCACCGTTCAAAAGCAGCAAACTTAGCCGATAGTGTGCAGCACTTAACTGCTGGTTGTACTGCTTTAAACAAGAAGCAGCCGCCAAACAGATCGCATTTCTCGATCTACTGTTTAAGTTCAGTAGCTCTTCACTGGTGTAAAGCTTTGCCTTTCCAGGCTGAACAATCGAAGACAAGACAAGTGACAATTTGGGGCACTTCTGTAAAAGTTGATTGAAGAATGATCCATTGGTGAATGATGTCACTGCAGCAGGGGAAGCAGTCTTTAACACACAAGTTGGATCCTTAGCATAGTTCTTTACTTCCCTCTTAATGCTACCAAGTGCTTCCAAAAACACATGGTCCCTAAGACTGGTATCCTTCCACACAGCCTTTGCAACTGCCTTTGTATTGTTGAAGGCAATATTCTTAACGATAGCCCTTTCTGAAGCTCTTTCTGAAGTACACTCGTACTCCACCACTTTGCCACAATTGGGATATCCAACAAAAATCTATTTAAAAAATACAAATGTTTAGCAGTGTTTGGCAATCCTTTTGCATTTATAGAACAGCCTATCAAAGCACAAGAAGATAATTCTTAATTCAATGAGTTCGATATCGATCGATAGTATTAATTTCAGCCATGTTATTTTTCCAGCCTTATAATAGTGAGTAAAGTTAGGGCTGAAGTATACAAAGGAAACAAACTCGTGACGTTTTTGCTTATAAATTGCCGAACACATTAAACTAAGCTCACGAGTGAATTCAATACCACAAATTTATAAGGGCCTAAAATACCTTTACTCTAACCCAAAAGAACAGACTGCAAATGATACAAGCTTATTAGTTTGGCAATCCTTTTGCATTTTTATTACACCCTAACAAAGCTGAAGACAATAATTCTTAAGTCAACGAGTTCGATATCGAGCAATAGTATTAATGAGTAGATTTCCGGCCGAACAGCTTACTGAACTAAGCTCACGAATTAATTCAATACCACAAATTTATAAGGGCCTAAAATACCTTGACTCTAACCCAAAAGAACAGACTGCAAATGATACAAGCTTATTAGTTTTTTTTTTTTGTTAATGTCGTTGTTTTTCTCGACGGCAATCGTGCCGATCACAAAGGCTGACTAGTTTAATTTTAACGATTTTAGTTTCTAATCCAATGTCATTAAGTTAAAAAACTATAACCGAGGCGAAGCGATCGAGACAAAATAGAGATTGAAATAGCAACATTTCCGTCGGGAGCCTTCATGAGAAAGACAACACTGTAAGCTCAGCCGTTAAATTAAAAACTAACCTTGATGATTGCTTTGTATGCGTTCTGGGGTAAATTCATCTCAGAAGCAATCTTGTCAGCAATCGGTGAGATCCCAAGCGACTGGTCTTCACTGTCAGTTTTTTCCAAACCCAAGCTTTGCTGCGATTTCCCGGCAGAATGCGTAATGTCGTCTCGAAGATTTGCTCGCTTGGAAGATGGAGTTACACCAGTCGGTGATCTCGCCTCAGTTGTTCATTTTCCCGGAGCTTTAGGGCTTCCATTGTTCAAGTTGGCAAACAACTTAGAAATACTAGCATGAGATCTAGCTAGAGATCTCGCACAGGTCAAACAGCTTATATCTGACAGGCCTTCTTCCCGCCTGAGTTCGTGGCCCAAGGAAAGTGCCACGTCCACTAAAACTAAACTTTCGACGCCAAAAAACCCAGTTAGATCCTTGTTTTTTATCTGGCTGAAAAGGATAACTCGAGGAACTTTTGTCCCTGAGCACTTGCAAAACAAAGAAGGGTGGATTTCCAATTCGTTTGTAGAGCGTTCACGATTCGCCGACATTGACATCGAAATTCAAAGCAAGAGGAAAGAAGTCGCGTGACGTCAACACGTGAGATCATCTTTCCCGGGAAATCTACAATGGTTTTGATTGACAATTGAAAACCACAACTAGCAAAATCTGGGTTCATGTTACCGGGCCACTGTTGGCGGTCTAAAAGTAGGTGGAACGGCTTCCTTTGAGAAAATTACACAGGCGTTCCCTCGTCCTCTCCCCCAGTCTCCCCTCGTTTTTTTTTCCCTTTCGCTCACTTTATTTTTCGCTCGCGCTCCACTATCTGAACGCCTGGAACAGGCTAGCCTTACCCAGGCCCTTCCAGAACCTGCACCCATGGCATCTCCAGAGCTACTAGAACCAGCCCGGAGACTTTTGCCAAAAGGACCGGTGTACTCAGCACAACCGCTGCACAATTTCCAGCCTTTCCCCAGCCTACCAAAAGAGAGGGGTGTCCAGAGCCAAAGAGTTGTGCCAGCGGCTATGGCGGTAGCCCAACAGGTGCATGTACCTTTGTACAACAGCCCCACAGTTATACCCGTGCCACCACCAGGAAAGAGCGCCTGAAAATCAACCACAAAATCAAAAAGAAAAAAGAAAATATCAACAAACGACTACGCTTAATGCCTGCAGACATTGCCAACTCCCCAAAACTGAGTTTTGGTCACAGTCGGCATTCTGGAATATGTGGGGTGGAAACCATCTGTGCTTCTGCAGAGGGCAGAAGGTATGCCAGTAAAGCAGTGTGGTGAAGAAATCCTAAAAAACACTAAGGATTGAATTATATCAAAAGAAAGATTTCTCTCTAATTTTAATCATTATTTCTTGATTTTGGAAGGGGGTAAGGTAAACAAATTTTTCCCCATCAAAGTGATGGTGCTTTGTCATAGCGATGGGGCTCAGTTGTGCACCTTAAGATATGCACAATTGCTTAATCAGTCACTCACCAAATTTGTCATCTGCCTATGATGAAATCCCAAAGCTGACAACCATTTAAAAATAATGTAGATTTGTAATACTTCCGTTACTATACTATGACAAGGTTACGACGCAATGTTACAGATCAAATCCTGGTGGTTGGCCGCACCCATGCCTACATTTCATTTTAGCAGTTGACAACATCAATCAATAATGTTATACAGATTATTTATCTATTTATTCTCTCTGCTATGAATCTGCAACTGCGATTTTAGCAGTTTCATTTACAAAGAATGTGACCACAGAAGCTAATGACCACATAGTGGCCTATACTAGTGATCAGCCTGTATCGGAGATATACCAGTGACCTACGAGAGAGAAAAGGCTATGAAAACCATTCCAAGCCCAATATGGTTTATGGCTACTCTGTCTGTGATGTGTACAACCAGCGGGACCCTCTAAAAGCAGCAGCTAACTCAGTTTATGGCAAAAAGTTAAAAATTGATTCTACGAAGAAAGCTACCAAGAAACTTCAGAATGTCAAAGCTGATAGTGCAAATTGGGTAACAAATGTTGGGAATGAGAGGGGCGAGTACTTTTCAGTGGGGGAGAGATCATGTCGCTGTTCTATTGTGCTATGAGAGGGACACTGGATGTTTGGGTTTACAGTGCATCTGAAGAGGCCATAAAGAAAGCGGTTAGCAAAGAGGAAATGGGGTCGAAGCAACTTCCAGACTCACTGAGTCACTGATAAACACCATGTCAGCTGCAACAGATGCCCTTGGGGTTCCTTTATTTACAAGTGACATGATGGAACCCATAAGGCCAGAGCAAAAATGACACTTGCCCGGCACTCAGGATCTCCCAGGAATTCCATTGCATACCATCACTGGCTACATAATGAAGGGTGGAGTACAGCCTTCCTGTCTTGAGATGTGCACGTTGTTCAGCATCACTGGGAAGTTTCTATCTGCACTTAACATGATTTACTCCATGTAAGTAAACAGTTATGTATTTTCTAACAAGGAAATTTGCTCTGTGGGATCAGTTCATTAATGATGAACATCGAGAAACAAAAGTAGTGTCTTGAGGAAAGTGATCAGCTGATCAGACAGAGATTTTGCCAATGTTGAGGATATGGCAGAAGAGCTTGAAGGAGGAAGTTGGTATTGCCACTTTATTAAATTGGAACGGTACAGTTATTTCTTAATCCAAGTTCCTTTTAGCCGTTCCAACTTTATCCGAGAACTTTACAAAAACTCAGAAAATGTACTGGTAAGTAAGCCATCTACGTATCTTTCAATGTTTGAAGAACGAGCCATGTATTCTAACAGTTTATTTCATGTCACTTCCCTTTTTGCTATGTTGTTGTTATTTTCACTTTTTAAGTTATTTGTTAACTGTTTTGGTTTTCGTTAAAATTTACCTTTTCGCTTCTCAACTTTATGAAATTTTAGTTTCCTTCATTGTACATGTAAAAAGGAAAATAAGAGCACTCAAGCACTCAAATAAGCAGGATGAAGAAATCCTGAAACAGGGAAACAGTCTCCCTACTCCAGTACCAGCAAACTCCACATCATTAAACTGCTGTGGTCCCAGTAAAGAATTATAAAACCCAGATTGGTGCCTCCCAGTGCTCCAAGTACCAGTAAGACAGAACAGTAAGGCACAAGCAGTACTTTGGAAACAGGTACGGCCTAAATACTGCGACTGAGACATATGAGAAATGGAGGGCACGTTTAGCTGAGAAAGACAACATTAAATGAAATGTAAACAACAGTTAGCACAAAGAAAGAAAAAAATGTAAACGAAGTGTTCACAGAGACAAATTAACAATGCTACAACTTGATCTTGCATCCTTTCTATTTGCCAGAGGCTGAAAAACCAATTTGAGAAAGAGAGGGAAAGGGGCAAGAAGAAGGATTCCCCTAGAACAGGCCATTATGGAAACACCCCAAAAGGCCAAACCAGCTGCCACAAATGAAAGTGCCACGATTACCTTTCACACTCTCCAGGTTGGTCAATGTACGAATGACACCTTTCCCTAGATCGTTTCAACTGGTCTCTGTATCTGACACGATTTAGAGAGTAAAGATCTCGTTCTTCCAAGTCTTCTTGTTCAATTTAAGTCACGTTTCAAACCTCATGTTAAAATGCACACGGCTGTGAAAAAGCAGTATCAAGCTAGGGAGGAGGCAGAAAAGGTGGCGAACCTGGTTGCCAGATTGTAAATTTTGGCAGCCCCACCAGTCTAACTTTCAGAAAGTTGGCAACCTTTAAGGAGAACAAGCATGTTTCTTACTGCCAGTGGGTAATGTGTAATAAAGACATACGGCTAAACACCAGGAAAAAAAGAATGCTGAAACAGTGATGAATTCAGTGGATCCACAGCAGAGGCCGCTGCTTGTACCCAGCCTCCATGCAGCACCCCTGTTATTACATCTGTTGCACAAGAGGAGCCAAACATGTCACCAGTGGTTCTTAAATGGTTTTACTGTTAAGTAATGTAAAACGTTACAATTTCCATTTCATACTAAATACTAAGGACACACTTCTATCTTTTGTTTGCACATTGCCCTTTCAAAAGCATGGCATGAATCACTTCCAGCTGCATAAGAAGCGTGGATGAACAAGGTATCATACAGAGTCAACTCACAGACTGGAAAGGAAGAAATAACACGCAACACACAAATGTGGTGGTACCCACCACCTCTACAGAACCATACCAAGCCACCAGTCTCTCCCGATGCATACTTCCTTCTGGCATTCTTCCTTTGGGCACCACTTGGAACTTGGACTTTTGATCTGAGATGTGATGAAGAGTGTTAGGGAAAGGTTTGTGCATAGTCTTGGGTTATATTGTATAGCTGCACTTTTTATAAGTTGTAATCAGGCAGATATGTAGTTATCGTGATCAAGCAACAGCTGTTAGCTGCACCGACCCTGCTGTTGAAAAGGCTCCACGAAAGGAGCACACGTGAAGAATCTGCAATCAAGGAATGGTAGGAAAAGGGCATATGCAGTTTCGTGGGCAGAGATACTGCACCAATACACCTGGCCAGATTCCCAAAGAAGGGTGGCCAGAACCGAGAAGAGCTGAAGCTTAGGCCAAGAAGCAGGCAGCTACAGACAGCTAAACAAGTGCACCAATTAATTGTTTATTGTATTTCCAGTCAAGCGTAAATAAAAGCGCTCGTTGGTTATATAGTTCAGGTTGTGTTGGTGTGACCATCCCATTTCACACTAGTTTGATGTTTTTATGTTCGCTGTAGTTTCTAGCTTGTAATATATCAGAATGAGCTACGTTAAGAGCTTGTTTTATTACAAAAAGTCGCTGTCTTCGCTTCTTCCAAATAAACTAGGATACCGTAAGAAAAGAATTATTATGTTCCTTTCATTCTTAGTAATAATTACTAAGCAAGTGTTAACAATTAAAACGTCACAGTGGTTACTGGTAGATATCTCGTATGAGTTGCTTACTTCATCTAAGGATATGTCTGCACAACACCATATAGCCCCTGCACTGGAACAAAACCAATGTTAGAAGACTAGGCCTTTAATCCTCACAAACAATGTTAACTTTATCACTTTTTTACGTCAAAAATTCCTTATCGTACTCCATTAGTGTTGAAAGTACCTCGTCATGTTTTGAACTTATCTATCGACCTGCGGACTAATCGGGGTAGTAAAAAAGGAACATGGGATGAGTAAATAATAACTGGGAGAGAGGATTCGAAAACTAGTGGCCAATATTTACAGAGCTTTCAGTTCTGAATAAAATTCACGGTTCCTGCGGTTCTTTTTGTATCAACTAGGAAAATTCGCATCAATATAGGGTATCTGGTATAATACTCAACTCATGAAAAATACTATGGTTCAATATGAATTTTGCAATGTTTTTGTTTCACAATTTTTAAACAGTGACTGACTGTGGCCTTTGATGTTAGCACATATGAATCAAATTTTAAACAGGTAGAAATTGAAGCAAAACAGTTCATTGTTGAGGCCAAAGGAGCCCCGAATGATGAGGAGTGGGTCCTCAATATGAGCACAAGACAATTTGCTGAATACCGTGGTAAAAGCTTCATCTGGTTGCTGCAAAATGATGTTGGCTACACTGCCATGCTGATGGCAGATGCAGAGATGCAGAGAGGCATTCCCTCATTAGACTTGGCCCATTTCACCATGTGGCTACGCAAGCCTTGTACCTGTCAGTGTCAGATGAACACAGGAACTACGTTAGGGACCTAATCCGTCACCCTGTAACTCATCCTAATGGACAGCTGGACCAGCTAGAAAGTACTTGTTCAACAAGATGGTGGAGGAGAAAAAAAAAATGAGGAGGCCCTTGCTCAGGTGGCCAATGAGATGGCCACATTTAATCGTTAAATGTGTAGCTGTTTCATACGTTCCTACCTTAATTTAATGTGTTTGTTCAGAAACGTTGTTTGTGGTGTGAATGCATTGGTCATTAACTGCTGCATCCCAGCCAAGCTTAAGCACTTCATGAGAGGAAAACTTTTTCAATCATTTTAGTTTAAAACTACAGTGCATTAACTTAGATTATGCATTTTGACAGCACTTAAACCTTGTTTATTAATTATGATCTTTAATATTAATACTTTGTCACGAAAAAACAAGAACTAAAACAAAGAATAAAGGGATGTTCAAAAACTCCTTCACTCCTATGTGTGCCATCTGGCACGCTTTCATATAAGGTCTACATTTTGTCCCACAAAAAGTTTAGATGTAGTTGAATTCGTATGTTCTTGGTTATAGCAGTTTGGCCGTTCAACTTGTTGTAATCTGTGGTTGTCAAAAATAGCGATACCCCCACCACAGAGGGTCATTGGAAATTCTGAGGGAGAGGGGTTCTTAAAGAGTAAAATTTTTAAAGAGGACTATGCACGTAAATTGGAGTTCGAAGACGGATGGGGGGTTAAATCCAAAAAAACGGTTCGTGGGAGGGGTGTGGATATTTTCTGCAAAAACAGAATTGACATCCTTGATTGACAGCAGCAAATTTTATCAGAAAAAAAGGTTACAATTTGAGCTTCTTTTTTAAGATGGCTGTCATGTATCACGGACGAGTGGACATTTTAGATTTAGATGCGACATTTTCACATCTTAGGAGTCATGGTCATCTTCCGAGCCGATTTAATCGTGCTGCTTGGGACATATTGGCAATAAGAACAGCGAATTTAAATAGCACGGGCAATGTAACAACAATTTTTGATCGACGTTTTATGCGTTTTCCATGACGACGACTGGTGAACCTAATTGAAGATACCATTGCTTCACCTGCTGTATCGTACACTCAAGGAAATAGTGAAGTATTCCAGAGATCTTTTAGGAGAAGAATTGGGCGGAGGCCTTATTGGGGTAGAGGTGAAAAGTTGCGGAGCCGAAAATTATACACAGTTAGGGTGGTGACTATCACGGGAACAGACATAAGAACAAGAAGGAGATACTACCGAGTCGTCACTGCCTATCCAATTTAAATCTAAGAATTTGGCTGATTAAAAACAACTGTTTTGCATACAATGTCATTCCCACACTTAAACTTAGCAGCTACTGCCAACACTTCTTGACTCACTGACCCTCTCCCACTCCCAGGGGGGGAGGGGGTACTCCAGATTTCAAGAGACATGGATGATAAAATGAGGACAAAAATCGAAACCCAAAAACATCCCTAGACCTTCCAACAACCCAAAAAAATCCCTGGACCAAAAATTAACCCCCCAAAAAATCCCATGCCCAATTTCCACACCTTAAAAATTTCCACAAAGGATCAACCCACAAGTCACAACCGAAAGATATCAAGAATTCACTACAGCTAAACATGGATGAAAAATCAGTTCAATGAATTGAAGCCTGGTTGGCTACAGCCCAGGACACTTTTTAAACTATTGTATAACCGGTTTTATGAAAAGATGCAATGTAATGCGACACCATCATTAAATATAATTAAACCAACTGCAAAACAAGTTTGGTTGTCAGTGCTAAATATTCACAGAACTACACGACCAGGATACGCAAGCACTGCCACAATTTGTCACATTGGTTTAAATACCCAAAAAAATCCCATCTTAAATCAAGCCACCTAAAAAAATACTTGTCAAAATTTTCCTACCCAAAAAAATCCCAGATTCAAAAATTTCAAACCCAAAAATATCCTTTGATCATCCCCGCCACTTGAAATCCGGAGTACCCCCTGGCCTCCTGGTCAATGCTACCAGCAATGGGTGTGATTCGGATTGTAAATGAAGCTTGAAAACAACATTGGATAGGAGGAAAGGGGGTGGGGGGGTCCCAGTGTAAGCTTTTATGTAAAACTGTCAACATTAATGACTATGATTGTAACTTGACTTTGACACTTGAAGACGATGGACGCGATCCAAAAGGTACTATGGTAGACTACTCAACCAAAGACATGACTATATGAGTCACAATGTAAAAGATCTTTTTTTTTTCATGCACACATAAACAACCAGACAAACAATAAATATGCACAACTCACTTTCAAGTATTTAAATGTGTAATTCATACATCATACATAATCGCAGTTACAATCAGCTTCCAAGTCTGAATTCTTCTTCAGCCTTTCTTTTGGCAACTGCTTAACTAGCTTACATAGCTACGATGATCCATCATCATTACGTTCGTATATATGATACTTCGAATACAATTTTTACTTCCATCTATTCATCTTCTGTGGCTATCTTAATTTTACGGACTCATAACTATGAACAAAAACAGACAACATGACACAAGTACAATGAACCGTAAAATCCCCCTTCAACAGTCCCCCCAGCTTAAAAGAACAAAACTTCACTCCACTTGTACCACATTGAATCGACCCAAAGCTCATTTTTTGTCCGTCCACCATGACCATGTGAACAAAGTTGTGTACGTACCGGGTATTCAGTAGCCAAAACAACACGTACCACTAGGAAGACACCTTCCTCGACTACAAATCAATGTCCCTGTCAACCAGAATTCTTGAAGATACCAGAAAAGCTCAGCCTTCGACAGCAGGAACTTCCACACTACTCTCAATCTTCCACCTCAACGCAACAACCACACAGAAAATTATTGGCAAAGCAAGGGACTTCCCCGAATCAGCTTCTCTGTTGCAGTGATGTAATGTTTACGTGCCAGGGCAAGTTAGGCCAATTAATGCCAGCTTCAAAGCTCGCTAGCACCTTCCTTCTTGCTTTCAGCGAAGCGGTTTTTATGCCATTAAATCGCCAATAATTTTCTACACCACCTTTCATGAAAATTCTGGCGAATAAACGCTAAACGAACGCACATTACAGGGAAGTATTGTTTTGACCGAACGGAGGTCTGGGGCAAGTGATCACCAAAAAAAAAAAACGGGTATTACTAGACCCCATCCTGACGGCGGGGTAACAATGTTTATGCTTGGCTCTTTACTTTGCAAATACCTTTTTTTGCAGCAAAAAATGACTTAAACCTCGAGTTGCGTAAGATGTAAACAATAGTTGCATAAGTTGGCGTAATTTTTAATCTCTTGTTGAGAGATGTGGATGACTTTTTGATTTTATTTAACCCACATAGTTTGGCTGCCATCTTGGATTTGTAGGGCAACATGCGACATCTTTTACACGCTCCTTTTAGAGCCTTTTAACATGTTTATTTTTGGTCCAATTTAGTGCTGGAACAACTGAGCATTTGCCAGAGGAGCTTTTTCCCAGCTCTGCTTACTTACAGGTTGGTATTTAATACAGTAAAAACCTATCTATAAGAACCTGTTGGATAGTTAGAACTTGTCGGTAAAAATGTGTGGAATTAAGCCCGTTACACGTGTATAGGAACTTGTTGAGGCTACCAACTGAAACATGTTCTTACTTGGCAGTCACAATGGGCAGAATCTGTCGTAATTTTGCTATAAAATTGGATACACTTGTAATGAGAACCTAGAGCAGGATGTCTCTTTTCCTAGAATGAAGTCCTATGTTTCAGACATATTGACTGTTTCTTATACAGAAGGAATAGACCACACCCACATAGACTAGTAATGCACGTATTGGATCAGCAGCAAGCACCTTTTCCTCCTAAGAAACTTAGAACCTATTTTAGAACCTAAATAGCCTATATATTGTAAATTCTCGGTTGACACCAGATATGTAAGAGCCTTTTCAGGCTCAAACTTGGAAAAAATCTAGCTGTTTTATGTGGGTTTCACTGTACTATCATTCAGTAGGAAGAACCTTTTCATTGTGCATGTGTGATATACATGTATTTATTTGCTACCTGTAGATATTCTTGTGGTGAGATTACTTTCGCAGCAAATTCTTCGCAACTCCTGTAACAAGGTTCAAAACCAAATCAGAGAGAAGCATAGTAAAGTTCATATGAAAGGTGCCTTGCAAGCCAGAGAGCCGTTTCATGACCAAGCTCGAAGAGGCATGTTCACTATTGCCTCTCCTGATAAGGAGATACCACCCATGCTTCCCATTCCCCAAGTACCCTGGTTTCTGGCGGTGTACATAAGAGATGTCACGACTGGATGAGGTCTAGGCAAACATCACCCCCACCTTTGGGTCAAGACTGAAGAAGGACTCAACAAAGAGGTCAGTGTTCATAATTAATGAATTGGCGGGAGAAGCATCTTTTTATGTAATGTGTCATTCATTCTTTCAAATCACATCATCAAGGTTCAAGAAAGCTACCCTAAAAAAATCACCTAGTTGGAAACACATCATTAGATCTACCGAAAATTCTTATTTCGCATACATTGCTTTAAACAAACGGTTACCACACTATCACCTGGCTATCATGCTGTTTCATGTTTCTCTTTGACATATGGTCAGGTGTTGCTGCTGTATTTCACTGAACTTTAGATATCACTTTGTTGAAATTTCACAGGTTAATAGGAAGTTGGGAGAGAAAGCTGCTAGCACAACCTCATGTACCACAAATGTGGGTAACAAATATGGGCAAGTCCTAAAGTCTGTCTTGACAGATTCTGAAGAAGAAGGCCCTGCTAATATGATTTCCGGTTTGATTTGACATTACAGGGACTCTAAAGTAACACCTCCTAAGGCCCTGCATGTTGATCGAGACTGTTGCTTAGCCAGACTGAAGCCACATTTTAAGGACTGGGGGAACTTGGTGGTGCACCTCGACATTTGGCATTTCACAGTCACATGCCCTTTACCCTGCCTTCATGTCAAGGTTGCCTGCCTGTGTGTTTGAGTGGGATGCTGAAGACCTTCAAGGTTATATGCAGCCAAAACATCTCAGCTTCGTACTAGTGGTGTTAGGAGCACGAAAAAAGAAGTCTCAATGTTTCACCATGTCTCCAGGTTTCATCATGTTTATGATTGTTAGATCCTGAGGTGATCATGTGCACTTAATACAGATTTGCCTTTCTTTTAAGGTGGAACAACAGGCAAGAAGATCTGGAGGAGGGCCTTACCCAGGCCCTTCCAGAACCTGCACCCATGGCATCTCTAGAGCCACTAGAACCAGCCCAGAGACTTTTGCCAAAAGGACCGGTGTACTCAGCACAACCGCTCCACAATTTCCAGCCTTTCTCCAGCCTACCAAAAGAGAGGGGTGTCCAGAGCCAAAGAGTTGTGCCAGCGGCTATGGGGGTAGCCCAACAGGTACATGTACCTTTGTACAACAGCCCCACAGTTATACCCGTGCCACAGACCACATTGTACCACCACCAGGAAAGAGCGCCTGAAAATCAACCACAAAATCAAAAAGAAAAAATAAAATATCAACAAACGACTATGCTTAATGCCTGCAGACATTGCCAACTCCCCAAAACTGAGTTTTGGTCACAGTCGGCATTCTGGAATATGTGGGGTGGAAACCTTCTGTCCTTCTGTAGAGGGCAGAAGGTATGCCAGTAAAGAAGTGTGGTAAAGAAGGTAAAGAAATCTTAAAAAACACTAAGGATTGAATTATATCACAAAAAAGATTTCTCTCTGATTTTAATCATTATTTCTTGATTTTGGAAGGGGGTAAGGTAAACAAATTTTTCCCCATCAAAGTGATGGTGCTTTGTCATAGCGATGGGGCTCAGTTGTGCACCTTAAGATATGCACAATTGCTCAATCAGTCACTCACCAAATTTGTCATCTGCCTATGACGAAATGCCAAAGCTGACAACCATTTAAAAATAATGTAGATTTGTAATACTTCCGTTACTATACTATGAAAAGGTTATGACGCAATGTTACGGATCAAATCCTGGTGGCTGGCCGCACCCATGCCCACATTTCATTTTAGCAGTTGATAACATCAATCAATAATGTTATACAGATAATTTATCTATGTATTCTCTATGCTATGAATCTGCAACTGCGATTTTAGCAGTTTCATTTACAAAGGATGTGACCACAGAAGCTAATGACCACATAGTGGCCTATACTAGTGATCAGCCTGTATCGGAGATATACCAGTGACCTACGAGAGACAGAAGCCTATGAAAACCATTCCAAGCCCAATATGGTTTATGGCTACTCTGTCTGTGATGTGTACAACCAGCGGGACCCTCTAAAAGCAGCAGCTAACTCAGTTTATGGCAAAAAGTTAAAAATTGATTCTACGAAGAAAGCTACCAAGAAACTTCAGAATGTCAAAGCTGATAGTGCAAAATGGGTAACAAATGTTGGGAATGAGAGGGGCGAGTATTTTTCAGTGGGGGAGAGATCATGTCGCTGTTCTATTGTGCTATGAGAGGGACACTATGGATGTTTGGGTTTACAGTGCATCTGAAGAGGCCATAAAGAAAGCGGTTAGCAAAGAGGAAATGGGGTCGAAGCAACTTCCAGACTCATTGAGTCACTGATAAACACCATGTCAGCTGCAACAGATGCCCTTGGGGTTCCTTTACTTACAAGTGACATGATGGAACCCATAAGGCCAGAGCAAAAATGACACTTGCCCGCCATTCAGGATCTCCCAGGAATTCCATTGCATACCATCACTGGCTACATAATGAAGGGTGGAGTACAGCCTTCCCATCTTGAGATGTGCACGTTGTTCAGCATCACTGGGAAGTTTCTATCTGCACTTAACATGATTTACTCCATGTAAGTAAACGGTTATGTATTTTCTAACAAGGAAATTTGCTCTGTGGGATCAGTTCATTAATGATGAACATCGAGAAACAAAAGTAGTGTCTTGAGGAAAGTGATCAGCTGATCAGACAGAGATTTTGCCAATGTTGAGGATATGGCAGAAGAGCTTGAAGGAGGAAGTTGGTATTGCCACTTTATTAAATTGGAATGGTACAGTTATTTCTTAATCCAAGTTCCTTTTAGCCGTTCCAACTTTATCCGAGAACTTTACAAAAACTCAGAAAATGTACTGGTAAGTAAGCCATCTACGTATCTTTCAATGTTTGAAGAACGAGCCATGTATTCTAACAGTTTATTTCATGTCACTTCCCTTTTTGCTATGTTGTTGTTATTTTCACTTTTTAAGTTATTTGTTAACTGTTTTGGTTTTCGTTAAAATTTACCTTTTTACTTCTCAACTTTATGAAATTTTAGTTTCCTTTATTGTACATGTAAAAAGGAAAATAAGAGCACTCAAGCACTCAAATAAGCAGGATGAAGAAATCCTGAAACAGGGAATCAGTCTCCCTACTCCAGTACCAGCAAACTCCACATCATTAAACTGCTGTGGTCCCAGTAAAGAATTACAAAACCCAGATTGGTGCCTCCCAGTGCTCCAAGTACCAGTAAGACTGAACAGCTGCCACAGGGCACAAGGAGTACTTTGGAAACAGGTACGGCCTAAATACTGCGACTGAGACATATGAGAAATGGAGGGCACGTTAAGCTGAGAAAGACAACATTAAATCAAATGTAAACAACAGTTAGCACAAAGAAAGAAAAAAAATTTAAGCGAAGTGTTCAGAGAGACAAATTAATAATGCTGCAATTTGATCTTGCATCCTTTCTATTTGCCAGAGGCTGAAAAACCAATTTGAGAAAGAGAGGGAAAGGGGCAAGAAGAAGGATTCCCCTAGAACAGGCCATTATGGAAACACCCCAAAAGGCCAGACCAGCTGCCACAGATGAAAGTGCCACGATTGCCTTTGACACTCTCCTGGTTGGTCAATGTAGGAATGACACCTTTCCCTAGATCGTTTCAACTGGTCTCTGTATCTGACACGATTTAGAGAGTAAAGATCTCGTTCTTCCAAGTCTTCTTGTTCAATTTAAGTCACGCTTCAAACCTCATGTTAAAATGCAGTATCAAGCTAGGGAGGAGGCAGAAAAGGTGGTGAACCTGGTTGCCAGATTGTCAATTTTGGCAGCCCCACCAGTCTAACTTTCAGAAAGTTGGCAACCTTTAAAGAGAACAAGCATGTTTCTTACCGCCAGTGGGTAATGTGTAATAAAGACATACGGCTAAACACCAGGAAAGTTGCCAAAAAAAGTGGAACTCCAAAAAGAATGCTGAAAGAGGGATGAATTCAGTGGATCCACAGCAGAGGCCGCTGCTTGTCAGATCCATGTAATAGTGTCTTGTATCGTCTTTTGCACATGAGCAACTGTAAAATATCGACTCAGACGAAACAAAGTTGCCTGTTTGGCTCTCCCTACGTGGTTTGTCCCAGCTGGATGGCTTTCACCTGCGCCAAAACAAATGGTAACTGGTTTGCATGTTAGTCCAGCACCATTTCAAGCTCAAGGTGTCTCTGGACTTATGCATAGGAATTCAAAGTTCGCCCGAGAAGACAAAAAGTCAAATCTTTCGACCTTGTTTGACCCCTGCCTGGCAGTTAATATTAATCAAGCTTCTATTTTGAAGTATGGAGTTTCAAAGTACCCAGATGTTTATCTACAAGACTGAACACAAGAAGTATGTGAGGGAAATAATTCATCATCCCATGAAACATCCTGGTGGACAGATGGATCAGCTGCAGCGTTGCCTCAATAAGAAACAAGAAAAGGAACAAGCAGGTAATGAGCTTTAGATGTTTTCCAAAAAGCCAGCTATTCCACCCCATTTAAATTTGAATTTAGTTCATCTGGCATCCTGATTTTTTTATTTTCTTTTTGTTCTGCTCTTTGAATATTCTTATTCCAGCCAGCCTGAGACATTCAAAACAAGAACCAGTACCCAGCCTCCATGCAGCACCCCTGTTATTACATCTGTTGCACAAGAGGAGCCAAACATGTCACCAGCGGTTCTTAAATGGTTTTACTGTTAAGTAATGTAAACCGTTACAATTTCCATTTCATACTGAACACTAAGGACACACTTCTATCTTTTGTTTGCACATTGCCCTTTGAAAAGCATGGCATGAATCACTTCCAGCTGCATAAGAAGCGTGGATGAACAAGGTATCATACAGAGTCAACTCACAGACTGGAAAGGAAGAAATAACACGCAAACCACAAATGTGGTGGTACCCACCACCTCTACAGAACCATACCAAGCCACCAGTCTCTCCCGATGCATACTTCCTTCTGGCATTCTTCCTTTGGGCTCCACTTGGAACTTGGACTTTTGATCTGAGATGTGATGAAGAGTGTTAGGGAAAGGTTTGTGCATAGTCTTGGGTTATATTGTATAGCTGCACTTTTTATAAGTTGTAATCAGGCAGATATGTAGTTATCGTGATCAAGCAACAGCTGTTAGCTGCACCGACGCTGCTGTTGAAAAGGCTCCACAAAAGGAGCACACGCATAGAATCTGCAATCAAGGAATGGTAGGAAAAGGGCATATGCAGTTTCGTGGGCAGAGATACTGCACCAATGCACCTGGCCAGATTCCCAAAGAAGGGTGACCAGAACCGAGAAGAGCTGAAGCTGAGGCCAAGAAGCAGGCGGCTATGGACAGCTAAATAAGTGCATCGATTAATTGTTTATTGTATTTCCAGTCAAGCGTAAATAAAAGCGCCTGTTGGTTATATAGTTCAGGTTGTGTTGGTGTGACAATCCCATTTCACACTAGTTTGATGTTTTATGTTCGCTGTAGTTTCTAGCTTGTAACATATCAGAATGAGCTACGTTAAGAGCTTGTTACCCCGCCATCAGGACGGGGTCTAGTAATACCCATTTTTTTTCCGTGGTTTTTTTTTTTGGTGGTCACTTGCCCCAGACCTCCAGTTTTCGCTCGGCCAAACAAATACTCGTCGTGTCTTTCGCTACACAGGCAAGGGCTTTTATCTTGAGTGACCGTAACATATTTTACATCCCCTTGGGGGGGGAGAACAACGGCGGGGTCTAATGCCCCTGGGGCTTTTCTTGTTTTATTACAAGAAGTCGCTGTCTTCGCTTCTTCCAAATGAACTAGGATACTGTAAGAAAAGAATTATTATGTTCCTTTCATTCTTAATAATAATTACTAAGGAAGTGTTAACGATTAAAGCATCACAGTGGTTACTGGTAGATATCTCGTATGAGTTGTTTACTTCATCTAAGGATATGTCTGCACAACACCATATAGCCCCTGCACTGGAACAAAACCAATGTTAGAAGACTAGGCCTTTAATCCTCACAAACAATGTTAACTTTATCACTTTTTTACGCCAAAAAATCCTTATCGCACTCCGTTAGTGTTGAAAGTACCTTGTCATGTTTTGAACTTATCTATCGACCTGCGGACTAATCGGTGTAGTAAAAAAGGAACATGGGATAAGTAAATAATAACTGGGAGAGAGGATTTGAAAACTAGTGGCCAATATTTACAGAGCTTTCAGTTCTGAATAAAATTCACGGCTCCTGCGGTTCTTTTTGTATCAACTAGGAAAATTCGCATCAATATAGGGTATCTGGTATAATACTCAACTCATGAAAAATACTATGGTTCAATATGAGTTTTGCAATGTTTTTGTTTCACAAGTTTTAAACAGTGACTGACTGTGGCCTTCGATGTTAGCACATATGAATCAAATTTTAAACAGGTAGAAATTGAAGCAAAACAGTTCATTGTTGAGGCCAAAGGAGCCCCGAATGATGAGGAGTGGGTCCTCAATATGAGCACAATACAATTTGCTGAATACCGTGGTAAAAGCTTCATCTGGTTGCTGTAAAATGATGTTGGCTACACTGTCATGCTGATGGCAGATCACAAAATAGCCAGGAAAAAGACGCAAAGAACCCCGGATCCACAGTGAGGTACTAAAGAATTTCTTAATAGATACACTTTTTAATGTTTAAAAAAGTATAATGCCTTGATAATTTGGTTATACTATTCTTTATTATATTGTTGCTTTAGGTATGTGCCAATTTTCCCAGACATGATTGCTGCGGTTCAGAAATGACAACCCAGTAACAAAGCAAAGGAAAGTAGAGTTCGTATTGGTGATGTAGAGGGGCATTCCCTCATTAGACTTGGCCCATTTCACCATGTGACTACGCAAGCCTTGTACCTGTCAGTGTCAGATGAACACAGGAACTACGTTAGGGACCTAATCCATCACCCTGTAACTCATCCTAGTGGACAGCTGGACCAGCTAGAAAGTACTTGTTCAACAAGATGGTGGAGGACAAAAAAAGATGAGGAGGCCCTTGCTCAGATGGCCAATGAGATGGAACAAAGAATCAATACAGGGACAAACTTGATTACTTGACATGATTAAAATGGGGTTAGTGATCCTTTTTGTGGGATCTACCAATAATCGTTAAATGTGTAGCTGTTTCATGCGTTCCTACTTCAATTTAATGTGTTTGTTCAGAAAGGTTGCTTGTGGTGTGAATGCATTGGTCATTAACTGCTGCATCCCAACCAAGCTTAAGCACTTCATGAGAGGTAAACTTTTTCAATCATTTTAGTTTAAAACTACAGTGCATTAACTTAGATTATGCATTTTGACAGCACTTAAACCTTGTTTATTAATTATGATCTTTAATGTTAATACTTTGTCATGAAAAAAAAAGAACTACAACAAACAATAAAGGGATGTTCAAAAAACTCCTTCACTCCTATGTGCGCCATCTGGTGCGCTTTCATATAAGGTGTACATTTTGTCCCAAAAAAGGTTCCGAAAGGTCCCATAAGTAGTTATGTAGTTGGGGGTACCAGAGCATTTTGGTCAAAAATTCTCTGTTACCTTCCAACTACATACTACTTTCCATATAATGGTAGTCATTTTATGTAAATCTATATGTTTTTATTTTATGTGGCACCGAACGCATTTTTCCATTGAGTGACTTTCTCGGAAAAACAGGAAGTCCATGATGTCATACTATAGGGACTTTCCCGAGGAAATGAGTCATCTAATTGTGTGATATTCTCATAAAAACAGGAAGTCTTGAAATTCTAGGAAAAACAGGAAGTCTATGATGTAATACTAAAGGGACTTTCCCGAGGAAATGAGTCATCAATTTTCAAGGTCATGAAGTGTCCTACGATATATCTCAACCAATCACAGTAAAGCAAGGTAGAAGTGTTTTTCATTACAAATTTGGCTAATATAGTTTACTTATAATATTTACTCAGAAAGTTTGTAGTAAAGACTTAATATGCCGAAGTCTGCAACAACCATCCAAAACCAGATTACTGGATGTGAAAGAGACATGAAGGAATTGTTAGCCACATGTGCTGTAACTGCTGAAGATAAGGATTTTAAATTCACCTTTAGTCTTGGTGGCTTTATCAATTCAATTACAACGACAAACCTCAATGATACATCTAATTCAATTACTAAAGCAATGGAATTGTTTCAAGAGTGTGAGAAGATTGTGAAAATTGAAAAAAAGAGACGGCAATACACTGAGGAATTGCAGAAACTTTTGACAACACGTCAAAGGAAAGAAACTGTTAAGCGGTTCACTAGGGATCATTCATTTAAGAAGAAGTCAATACAATACAAGATTCCGACACCATCGAATAGCCAATGAGCAGCCATTCAAGAAGAAGAGGATATGAACTAATAACATTGTTGAGTACCTATTATAGTGACTTATTGGATTTTATAATGTCCGTAAGCGTAACTTTTGATTCCGTTGTTTGATATATATCTTTTATCGTCGAAGCAAGGTAATGACACTTTATTAAGCTCATAGCTTCCGAGTTGATAATTGTTGCTTCGGATAGTTTTCATGGTATGATGTATTTGTTTGTTATTAATCAATACATTCTTATAGTCTTCATGTTTGATTTCGTTCTTTATTATATTCTTTTTAATACCTTTGGCTGTTTTTCCTTCTTTTGCATTGTCTTTTATGTAAGAGTACATTTTTGATCGCAAACCAACGAATTCCGTGATTGGCATTCCAGCTACTTCGTCCTTGAATTTACCAATCACTTTTTTATTTGTTTTATCAAAATATGGTGAGTCTTCTCGATAATCACTATTATCACATCTATCTTTGTCATTCCAAAAGTCTTTATACATGTCTTCAGTTTCGATCTCATAAGTTAAACTGTCTGTGTCAGTGAAAAGCAGCTTGGCCTTATTGCCGTACTTTTCTTTTACGTAGTTATAATGAAAATCGTACATTAGAGTTTTGCTCAGATCAAGAATACACATACCTACATATGCCCGCCTGTTGAGAGTTAGCCTTTCCTTAATCTTACGCACTGCAACTAGATTTTTGTTGAAGATCTTACTGCTGACATAAGTTGGTTTAGACGTCATTTTTAATAGTTTCTTTTCATCAGTTACAAGTCTAACATCAACTCGCTTTCTTATATTTTCCATCGTTTTACTGAATACTGAATTGTTCATAAGTTTGAAGAAGTCTTTTTCAAATGCATTTTTCGCTTGAGTTCTTTTCTGAGTGTTGAAATCTATATACTGCTTAAGCCATGGAGACTGGTTGAACTCTAACACTTGATGGACTTTCTTTAGTTTCAAACCAAGATCGAGATACAACGGCAGATTTCTATAGTGTAGGACGTATTTCTCTTTATCACATAATGTAGGGATTAGTTTGTGGACTAGTCCTGTTGATATGTTGAACTTGTTTTGTATATTTTTGCAATAGTCTGACAGCATATTGTCTGTTACTTTTACTTTTTCTGAACCTAGAGGATAGTCATTATGTAGGTTATTTAGTTCTTCTGGATATTCCAAATCAACTTCTAGTATCAATCCTTTCTTACTATCATCTTTATAATCAGCTAAGATTATGTTGTTAATCTGTTTTTCTGTTAACCATTTGAAACCACCTGTCGGTAAATATTGACTCATCGCCCAACCGTAAAGGTTGTTAGCATCAAGATACATAACATACTTTGAGGTCGCCTTCTCATCGTATTCTTTCATGTATTTGTTGTTTGCATTTCCATATTGATTTGCTATATAAGATATACCTCCTAGCATACCCTTCTCTATGAATTGAAACATGTCTATATCAGAGTATATGTCCGGCAATTCAGGCGATTCATAATTAATTAGGTTGATGGAGTTAACGAGATGCGTAACCCTAGCCCGCTTCGCGGGCTAACCCTAAGTCGAGAAGCGGGTGCTAACCCTAATTTATTCTAAGCGGCCATGTTGGATTTCTAACCCTAATTTATTCTTGTTTTATTTTGTTTTTAACTCTAAGTTTATTTTGAAGCGGTCATTTTGTTTTTTTCTCGCGAAGGTTTCTTCTCCGAAGCGGCCATCTTGTTTTACGGGAAGGTTTCAAGTCCGCCATGTTGTTTTTCGTTATGATGTTAACCCTAAGTTTATTTTCCACATCTTACGGGAAGGTTTCTTCTCCGGTCATTTTGTTTCTTACAAAGTCTCTTACTAGAAAAAAGAAAAAAGAAAATTTGGTGTTGCTGGATTCGAACCTGCAAGATTAGATGAGAATTAGTAACCTGATACCTACCTGATTGCGCCACGCCGCGGCGGGCTGAAAGAGTAGGACAATTTGTTATAGGGATCAATTGGAACAATAGAGTTTTTTGGAAAACTGTCTACGTATAGTTGTTGTTATCTTACGCAAAAATTCTTTTGCTAATTCTTTTTTGGTCAACTTTTATTTGGTGGCTCCTAAATGAGCCGTTGTTTAGTCTCTCGCTTTTTAGCTGTCTTTCAGTTTATTTTGTAACCACTGAAAAAATAAAAACGTTTCTTGTTTGGGGCAATGCACCATCTTGAATAAATCTTTTTTATGAAGTCCACAGGATGTTCCATGATCTTTGGTTTTACTCCAGAGTGAATCCGCTTTTGGACAACCAAACTCTTCTAAATTCAGTGAAGGTAATCCCATCTTGTCAAGTAAATCTTTTTCTAAATGTCCACCTTTGTAAGCAATAAGTCCACCACGGTATAGCGCTCGAATAACACCCTCGACATCTCTTTGCGGTAACGCGGCTTCTCTGTAGGCGGCTTCGAAGCGTAAGCCGTGAATATGTTTGTAAACATAATTAACGGTTCGTCGATCTTTATAATTTAACTCTTTGTAGCGCAAGCGAGAATAAAAATGTTGGCTATCATTTTCGCCTTGGATCGTACACCATCCTAATTCTCGAACGATAAAACCACTCGAAAGATGAAACCCTTCGAGATCGATAATTAACGTGATCTGATCCATCTATTTTCACAAAATGATTTGTTATTCCGCTTTTTTAATCTATATGCTGAAACAGGTAGGCAAGCTTAAACCCGCCCGGTTCACGTCACAATAGAGCTGCACCCAATCCAATAGAACTGCACCTAGTCAACGTCACAATAAGGCTGCACCTAATTCAATAGAAAAAGGGCGTCACAATAGAAATCGAACGAAGCATGCGCGAGCCGTTGTAAGTGTTATAAAAACCCGTCGATTTTCAGTCATTTCAACCCAGACCTTGAGTCAACACAGAACGCTATCAGCCACGAGTTTCCCAACCTCAAGCAGCAAGAAAAAGCCTCAAGACAAGTAATTTGACGCTAATAGCCACGCATTGGACCATGAACCAGTAAGTATCCTTTTAAAATGTTTACTAGACAATCCAATTGGTTTCAAGTTTTTTCTTGAAAAGTCAAGGAAGTCAAGGACGCGTGGGTTCGTTGCAAGTCAACATTCGCTTATTTGCTTGTGTAAAGCGTGTTCGTACTTATCGACAACCGCCACTGAAAACTTGGCTCGTTGACTTTTCTGAAGAAAGAACCACCCTTCTTAAAGTGTTTTTAAGTAAATGAGAAACGAGTATCAGTTTTATTCGCAAACTTTGTTTGCTGAGATTGCAGGGAATGAACTTTTTGAGTACGAACTAAATTAGCACACCGCTCATAACAAATTTTCTCGCTTTGACAAACCTCGCAAACCATCGAATTAGCATACCGACCAAAACAAACTAAGCGAAGACAACCAATTAGCATACGAATCAAAACAAACTCACAAACATTTTTCTTACGCAAAACTGATACCCGGTATTTCTTTAACACCATTGTAGAAATATGGATATTTACGATAACTTGTTTGACAACGATGAAGACTTGCTTGAGGCCTTGGAGGCCTATGAAGATGGAGAAGTGGCTGATCGAGCTATGGACATCTTTAACCTTCGGGAAGAACAACGTGCTTTTCAGCGCGATCTTATCGAACAACATGGTGGCGCCGTAGACCCACAACAACCGGGTCGGTTTGTTTTCGAGCTCCGACCCCTTCAACGACGTCAGAACCGACGTTTCGCTATTGGTGAGCGAAATGACGAAGTACAACTGAGGCAAGAGAGAAATGTCATTGATCTGCTCGTCCCAGCCATACGCAACGCTTTGCATCGAGCTGTGCAGAATATCTTGGACGACGACCAACTAACTAACAATCACCGTCTCTTCGTGGACATCTTCAGCCATCGCCTCGCCCATGGGACGTATCGTACAAATGGTCTAACGGTTGGGGATTGGAGACAACATCCCGAGCGCGTGGATATGATCTTTAATGGCTTACAAGATGCATTGAACAGTAATGAGAACTTTAGAATGGATGACACGTTTCATTTAGAAGTCACTACCGTCGCCCCAGTCCTCCGTCACGAACGCGGTCGTCGCCCCCGTCAAACCAAAGCAGCGTACCTGGGCATACAGGAGTTTTTGACCAAAAACAGAAGTGTGCACAAGATTATGAACAAGGACAACAACTGCCTCGCCCGTGCTATCACCTCCATGAAAGCCAATGCTGACTATCCAGCCCATCATCCCATCCGAAGAAAAATCATGAAGACTAACCGGACCACCAGCGACATCCATCAAAAAGCCGCCGCCATCGCCCTTCACCAAGCTGCGGGTGTCCCGTTAGACATCGCCTGTGGTGCAGACGAAATTCGAGCTTTTCAAGAAGCCCTCCCCCAATACCGTCTCATTTGCATCTATACGGGGCGAAACCATGAGGCCGTGGCCTTCGCCCCTCACGATCCGCTTAAGAAAGAATTGGTAGTGGTCCATGTGGATGGACATTACCACGGTTGTACTTCCCTGAAAAATTACCGACAGACACGCTATGTCTGCCCATATTGTCTACAAGGCTTTGACGATGCTGGACAACAATACCTTTTGCTGTTGTTGTAGGCAAGAAGGGTGCGAAGCTTACCTACAAGCTAAACCCCAAGGACTACACCCCCAAATGCGCTGTAAAGATTGTGGAAGGTACTTTTACGGTGAACAATGTTACCGAAATCATTTAACGCGTGGTATGGATGGCAAAATAAATCACGACAATGCTGTGTGCCAAAACATTAGGCGCTGTATTCACTGCAAAAAGCTGAACCGTTCCAAACAAGCACAAAAGGAACATCGTTGCGGTTATGCAAGTTGCCCAACCTGCAAAGAGTACGTGGAATTGGAAACACACCGATGCTACATTGAGTCTAATCAGAAAGTACGACAAAAAAGAAAAGCTGAGAGTGATGCTAAGAAAGCCGCCAAGAAAGCTAAAACAACCGCTGAGACTAGGGTCGAAGACGTTATGGAACAGCTAGGAGAAGAAGGAGCCCGTTCGCCCCCAAAATACGCCCCTGAACCCATCGAAAGCTACTTTGACATTGAGGCTCGGCAGGAAGATGGAAATCATGTAGCTAATCTACTGGTCTGCCAAGACAGCATGGGTGGGGAATATGTGTTTCGAGGAGAAAACTGTGTAGAAGATTACATCAAACATCTAAAGAAACAATGCCAGAGGACCAAACGACCCATCACCGCTATTGCCCACAGTCTTCAAGCCTACGACGGCTATTTTGTGATCAACGAACTCTACAGAGATGGTAAAGAAGTGCGTCAAATTAGGAACGGAGCCAAACTGCTTGAAATTGAACACTATGATATTAGGTTCATAGACAGTCTTAACTTCTTCGCCATGCCTCTCAAGAATTTTCCGTCGACGTTTGGACTCAGCTATCAAGATGAAAATGGAAAAGAATTATTCTACGCCAAAGGCTATTTTCCGCATTTATTTAACACTAAGGACAATCAAGAGTATGTGGGGGTTCTTCCGGCCAAGAAGTTTTATATGCCACAGACCATGGGGATCAACGACCTCAAAACCTTTGAAACATGGCATAAAGAACAGACTGAAGCTGGTACTGTGTTTGACTTTCAACGCGATATTCTAGAATACTGTCGCATGGATGTACGAATCTTACGGGAAGGATGTCAGACCTTCCAGCGTCTCTTCCAACAAGAAACCACCATCTACAACGAAGAGGGCAAAGTGGTTATTCCTGCTTTCAACCCTTTCAGTCATGTGACAATAGCCAGTGCGTGCAACCGAGATATGGTGAATCGTATACCTCCCGAAACCATCGCGACAGAGCCTGCCTACGGATGGGCAGGTCGTAAAGGGAATCAGAGTCGTCAGGGTTATGAATGGTTGCTTTGGCTAGAACATCAAGCTAAGAAGAATTTAAATCAAGAAGAACAAGACCAGCTAGATACCCTGGGAGTACCCGAACGCCAAAGAGACCACTTTATTCAACACGCTGGAAACGGGGGAGAACACGAGGTACCCTGGGTAGGAAAAGTCGATGGTTACAATGCAAAGAAAAAAATAGCCTACGAATTTCACGGATGCTATTGGCATGGATGCCAGGCCTGCTATCCAAACCGTACGGAACGTCATACCCGATTGGACCAAAGACAGATGTGGGAAGTCAGAAAGGTGACCGCAGACAAGAAAAGAAAACTACAAAGCGTGGGGATTACCGTGGTGGAAATGTGGAGCTGCGAGTGGGAAGAGAAGAAAAAGATTGATCCTGAGCTAGCCACCTTCATCGATCAGCTACAACTCACCGAGCGTCTGGAACCCCGGGATAGATTCTTCGGCGGACGAACAAACGCAACGACCCTCTACTACAAGTGCGAAGATGGGGAAGAAATCCACTACTACGACTTTACGTCACTTTACCCTTTCTGTAACAAGTACGTGACCTACTCGACTGGCCATCCTGAAGTGATTCTGAACCCTGAAGATCAAGATATTAGTCAGTACTTTGGAATTGCGCAATGCATTGTACGGCCACCCCGTCATCTGTACCACCCCGTTCTCCCAGTACGCTTGGATGGTAAACTTATCTTTCCGCTCTGCGTTAAATGTGCGCAAGAAAATCTACCGAAAAGCCTACACGAACGCACTTGGACCTGCTCCCACGACGATGTGGATTGTGAAATGCTCGGTACATGGTGTACCCCGGAACTGGAAGAAGCGGTACGTCAAGGGTACGACATCGTGAAGATTCTGGAAGTCTACCACTTTCCCGAAAATCAGCGTCAGGCCGGTCTGTTTGCCTCTTACATCAATAAGTGGTACAAGATTAAGACCGAGGCATCAGGCTGGCCTAAATGGTGTGACGATGACGATAAAAAAGCAGCCTACCTTCGCAGCTTCAAACAGAGAGAGGACATTGATTTATCATGGGGCGAACTAGACAAGGGCGAAAACAAAGGACTCAGGTCTCTGGCCAAACTGATGTTAAATAGCATGTGGGGCAAATTCGGTCAGAGGCCTAACAAGACCCAATGTGTCCACTTTACTGATATTCAAGCATTCCACCAATTTCTGGAATCAGACAAATACCTGATCCACAAGATCCAACTTCTTCCCGACAAAAAAGATCCCACTCAGACTTCGGAGGATGCCATTGACGTGTTTTTTAGTCTGAAAAACGAGGACATAGAGATTAACGCCAAATCAAACATATTCATTGCTGCCTTCACAACGTGTTGGGCCCGCCTCAAGTTGTATGCCGAACTCGACAAAGCACAAGACCAGATCCTCTACTATGATACCGACAGTATTCTGCTGCGTATCGACCGTAACAATCCGCATCACTACAAGCCGACCACTGGTGATTACCTAGGTGACCTCACCAACGAGCTGTTTGACAAGAAAACCAAAGAATATCGCACCATACAAGAATTCGCCAGCGCTGGGCCAAAGAACTATGGTTACATCCTCGATAACATGAAACAAGAATGCAAGGTGAAGGGGTTTAACCTCAATGCAGAAGGATCCAAACAACTTAACTTCAACATCTTGCGCAACAATGTACTCCAGGAAATTCAGCAACCCCTGTACAATGCTAAAACCGGAAAACTACAAAGACGTCGATACCCGATTACACGCTCCTACAAGATCATCCGCGATGCGACCAAGTTTCAATTACGCACTATTAGTGAAACCAAACATTACCAACTGGTCTACGATAAACGGGTAGTTGACCCCTTCACCTTCAAAACATACCCCTACGGCTATGGAGAGGAACTTTCTGAAACCCTGGACGGAGACATTCACACGTTATTGGATTTGTAAGTTTACGGATTATTAATGGGACTTTGTGTAACTTTAACACGGAGAAAGAACTTTAAGGAACGAGTCAGTTGACAAGGAATAGTGAAGGGCCATTAGGGCACTAGGATAAAAAATTCGTTCAATTTGTATATAGATTTTATGAGGGCTTAGCCAAAGAACTTGTAAATAAGTGATGTGTATATAGACTTAGGAAACCACTAGGGTGTATGTAAATAGGGATTAAGTAGAATAAACACATTTGGCAGAATTTTAAACATGGCTGGTTTATTGACTACAATTTAATTTTCTTTTTGGCTTGCATGATACGTTTTATAACTTTTTCGGGTACGGTTTTCTTGCCGGGTAACGCGTCAATGGCTTTAATCATTTACGTATTGGCTTTCCATTTATCTTGTAAATTTTTAGCTTTATCATAATCTATGTCATGTTGTTTAGCAATTTTATCCAAACGATTAATCCCTGGGTCTCCTCTAGCCAGTCGTTTCTTGAGTTTAGTCCCAGGTCCCAAATATTGATAGCCAGGCCAGTGAAATTCAATCCCTGTTTTGGCTAAAGCTTTTTGCACATCAAAGGCCCCTCCTCGTTGAATCCCTAAGGGCTTTCGTCGTACTCAAGTTGTCTTCTTAGTTTTCGTCCGGCGCCCCATTCTTCCCATCCGGGTCTGGGTTGTAACTTTTCGACTTCGGTTTGCCGTTTTCGTTTCTTAGGTTTAGGGTTGGTTCCGTCGGGTCGGGTAGGAAGTAAACGTCGTCTTGTACTTGGTTTGGGTACTTTAGGTGTTTTCGTCTTGGGTGTTTTCATCCTTTTTATAGTCTTCAGAGGGATGGGTTCTCCTTCCTCGTCACCTTCATCCCTGATGCGTTTGGTTAAATGACCCAATTCTCTTGACAATGGTTTCATGTGGGCATTGACAATAGAGGGTGGGTAACCAGAAGCTAACCACAAATTCTTTTCGGCAGCTAATTTGGCAGCTTTGGTTAATTGTGAATTATCCGTAATTTCATCTCGATACGTATCAATCAGTTCCTCCCACACTTTGGCTGGTATTTTATAAAATCCTTCCATCGTTTTCTTTCTTTCGCTTTTCAAGCTCCTTTTCCTTAGCATATAAACTAAAGTTTGCGTAAGAAATAAGGTTAGGTTCTATTTAAGCATACGCAGACCAAGTTGTGTAAATCACGAAACAATTGATTGCCTTTCGCGTCGATTAGCATCTCACGACGTTTTTTCAACGAATGTTGACGTAGTCGTAGTTCTCTCAAAATGTGTTTATGTTTTCGAAGTCTTGCCATCAAACTAGGATCTACCGCTACATTGCGTTTCAATAAATTTAAAATGACTTCACTCAGCATATTAATTTGATCTTTGGTCGCTTGTAACAATAATTGTCGTCGTGAAATTTGACTAGGTTGATCTGCCAAAGCTTTGAAAAAAGGTTTATGTTGTTCCAATCGCATCATTTTCGTCGTCGTCTATAATGTCTGATATTATCCGTAATCCCTTTGAACGCTTGACCCGCGAGTTTACCTGCAGCGGTCGTAAAGGTAGGAGCCGGTCCTGCTAACAAAAAACTAGCGCCGTAAGCGATTTTATCCACTAAACGTGGCTTTCTTCGACGTAATGTGCCGCCTTGCTGATTTCTTTTTGACATCGTGGGTAGGGGGTTGGTGGTCTTTTATAGTTATCCACTTCACAAGGTTCATACTTGTTTTTATAGGCTTCTGACACTCGAGTCGGAATCGGCGGGGCTAAATCCACAATGATATCATCCAAACTGGTCATTTTGATAATAAAACTTTGAAGAGAATCCGTCGTATTTTCTCGAAGACTTTGTCGTAATTTGTTCAAGGCTTTGGCATACGTGGTATATGCAAAGGCACTCATTCTAAGTTTATGTCGATATTGTTTAAACTCGTTCCATCCTTTGACAAACGTGCCTGCCGCAGCTAAGACAGCTACTAAAATAGAATTCTGAATAATAGGACCCACAATCATACCGGTAGCCATTAAAAGCAAAGCCAAGGCATTCAAAAGCGTGTACATCCATTTGAAATAACTCCATCGTTGTTTATAAGTCCACCATTGACGATGATAAAAATCAAACAGTGTTTTGAGTTGTGAATTCATGGTTCCTCGTAGATGTTTTCCCACTTGCCTGTTTTGGGGTTTTTCACAATTCTTATCCTGGTTCCTTTCTTCGGGTGCGTCCAAAATTTCTTGGTAAAAATGCCAGCTTTGCCTGCAAACGCTTTCTTGGCAATATCTCCACTCCAAAAACGATCAAAGACGTGTCGTGTCGAAGGAATGAGTTTACGGGTCACCCACTCGGCTTTTTTCGCTACGGTCCAAGGGGTACCAAGACCTTGTCCTTTCTGATAACTTCGAGTCCAACCTTGGTCTTTTAATACATGGGATAACACACGTTCTTCATCATCCGAGGCGGGATGTAAATCCAACCACATGTAACCAGAGGGTTCTTGCGTACAGGCTTGATAGGTTTCTAAACATTAGTAGTAAGTATATGTACTAGTGTACAGATGGTATGCTAATGAGGTGGAGTGAAAAGTGAAAAAATTAAAAATTCAAAATGGCGAAAAAAAAGAAAAATGGGATAGAAATGAATTCAAAATGGCGGCGGCGGCGGCGGGCGGAAGTGAAGAAAGGGATGTTGGGATCTATTTTTATAATGTATTCATGTCGCGACACGGGTTGTTTAATTTTTTTTGGGGGCTGTTTTGTGTGACGAAAAAGATATGCCAAAACGTCGAAACACAGAGGCCGAAAACGCAGCTTCGAAGGAGTTGGCATCTCGTCGCGAGAAGGAAGGAGTGGCTGCCCTGAACGAAAAGTATCAGCAATTGTACGATTTGGTGCCGGAGGAGTATTACAAAAAGCCCGAGAAGGGTAGAAGACACAAGGCGAGTTATCTGAAATTGGTGGAGGGCACGATGGATTATTTGGAAGATCTGAACGAGTTGGTGGTGGAGGAGTTGGGAATCTCGAATCCCAAGATCGACTACGAGCCGTTACCTCCTCAACATTACGCTTACAGTCGAGTGCCGGGCGAGTCGATCGGTTACAAACGGCCCGAGAGGAGGCGTCGAATTTACATGAAACCGGTGAAAAAAAATTACTACACCCCCGAGACCAAGAAAAAGTACACGAAGTACCGGGAGGCCTTGAAGGAGGCGATGGAGCGGTTGAGATACTTCGTTCCCCTGCTCTACAGTGACGAGGGAGAAGAGGACAAGAGGACCAAGTTGACCGTGTTGGTGGACGCGTGCGATCACATTCATGATTTACAGACCGAAAAGGAGATGTTGGAGTCGGAACGCAACGATTTGTTGAAGCAGAACCGCGAGTTGAAGGTCAAGTTGGAAGAGAACGAGTTGGACGTGTTGAAGCAACTCTTGGAACAAGTCAGAGAAGTGAACGCTAAGCGGGCGGCTTTGGAAAGCGAATTCGAAGAAGAGGTGCTTAAACAGAAGAGGCTTCGAGCCGAATTCGAGTTGGAAAAGAAGCTTTGTGACTTTTGGAAGAAGGAAAATGAGGAGGAACTGAAGCGTATCGAGTCTTTCGCAACGGTTTTGGACCTGTGACGTAGATTGTGGTGACAGCTCATTTGCATTGCAACCGCAAAAGGTTGCAAAGGTTGCAAGCGAGAGACACGCAATGGATATCGTGTTGTCAGAATTACAATTACTTCCATTATTTTCCATATCCATTACCGCCAGCGCCTGCCGGGTGACACGAGCGATGGATGTGGACGTGTAGTGGACTTTGACGACGTGACGGTGAGTGATTTTGAATTGGTGTATTGTTTTTTTGGCATCGTGTGTGGCGGGGGCGGTTTCCGTTAGACGGATATGGGATCGTTAGCGTTTCCGTATGGTAACCGTGTGGGTGGTCTATTGTTTTTTAAAAATTCCGCATGGTAACGGCACGTGCAAGATAACTATGATGGTGACGCTGCGGTTTTTTTGTGTGGTTTTTCCGCCTGGCAACAACCGCAACCGCATACAAAACAAAATCGATGGGCCACTTCTCGGTCCGCTCCGATAGACATGATGATCAGTGTTAACAGATACAATAACGAGGCTCGAAGGGACGACCCGAGAGTCCAACTGGTGGAGGATCGTCTCTTCGAGCCTCGTTGCTGTATCTGTTGACACTGATCATCATGTCCATCGGAGCGGACCTCGAAGTGGTCGATCGCAGAAAGTGCGAGCGCATCTCGAGCGTTTTCGACACTGACATGGTTTGACTGGGCAAGGGGCAAGTCGACTATCCCGAGTCGAGGAATAGGTGGACCACAATGCAAATTCAGTTGTAGCATATGTTAATGATTTTTTAATGTTTTACATTGCTACGATTGTCTTTGCGTTCGTGGATCGTGTGGATGTAATGGCACTCTGTTATTTTTCTAAACGTTTGATCGTATGATTAAGTGACAAGAATATGACAGGAATATGTGCGCGCGAGCGACCGCATGGAGGATCATGGAGTTGTTTATCTACTAAATGATTTCTTTCCATGTGTTCGATGAGAGTGTGAATTGATGTCCGCGATGGACTGTAAGGTGGGTGATTACAGTCTGATTTATTCAGACTGTGATTTCTTTCCAGACACGATAGTGTGACTATTTGACAGGAATATGATTAGTATGTATGTAATGTGAATGTGCTCGAGGGACCGCATGGGTGGAAGCAACTGGCCTTGTCAATTTGCATTGTCATCCATATGTTATGTCATTTGATTCCGTGTGGGAACAATTGCATAGTTGTTTGTCCATTTTGTTATTACGTAACAGGAATATCACGAGGTAGGATGACTGGCTGAGCACGGTTTGGCTTTGTGGTACTTACTCGTTGAGAATGTTCTTGGACTGTTCATGTTGTCGAAATAAGGTTAATGTCAGACAACGTTGTATTATGTGTTGTGTTGCCAGTAACCTTTGTTCGCTTCATGTGTTTTTTGTCACATATGGGACTGGTAACAAGTTTTTTAGTTTATCTAATCTTGTTTTCAATTTGTAGCACAGAGGGGATCAGAATTGATGTTGTCCAACTATGGGATTGGCAATTGCTGTCTGTTACCACGCTTATTCTTCGATAGGATGATTTGCCTGTGGATGTAAAGAGTTGCCATTTATTTAATGATCTTCAGGTCACGTGTTAGATGTTTACGACAATCTTGCCAGATGAGTGTTTTGGATTATTGGGTGTGACCGTATCGAGTACAGGGAACAGTTGCTGTTTTATCATCAAGTGTTGTCTATATTCGATACTTTTCCATCCCATAGCGTTAGGATGATTAACTCTAATTTAGTTATATAGATCTGGACGTGTGACCGCATTTATTATAACCTTTTCATAATTCAAAGCATACTACCGATATTGGATGTCTGATGTCTCACAGGATGTGTGTTACGGATCATTGGGTGTGATAGCATTGATTTTGGGGAATAGTTTGTTTATCATAATCTGTTTCTTCAATAATCAACTGCTGTTTCATGCCATATCGTCGAGATGCAACCCCGACTGTGTTATAGATCTGGACGCGTACCTGTTAAGTTTTCTTTTTGAGGCAGTACAATCGGGTATAGTTTAGCTCTTGAATACATGCACATGTGCCACTAATTCTTTCTAATTCTTTTCCTTTTTCGTTTGGCCATTTGTGTGAGTAATTATCATGTAATTGTGTTTGCCAAGTGGTGTGTGGATGGATAAGGTTGGATTCGGACAAGATCGTGAAGAAGAAGTCTTTTAAAAATACTTCTTTCTTTATGATCATGTCCGGATCCGATCTCAATACGTGCGTTGTGTGGATATTTATTACTATGAGGTGCGCGGCTCTTGCCGAATAAGGTTGCTGTGTGACAATGCACATTTGGTGGCCAGTATTGTTGTGCGATGTTGAGGAGGATTAAGAGAGCGTTTTTTAGTGCTCTAGTTAATTCTTCCTTTTTCGTCGTTAAACAAAATAGTTGTTATCGGCAATGAATTTAGTGTACAACACAGACATTCATGTTACGTATCTTGTTCCTTTGGGTGACAAGTCGTTGGGTGGGTCACGTGGTGTTATGTCGTGGTGGTGTTATGTGACACATGTATTGCTCACAGTGCAGATGCGGCCATATTTTTTATTGTCTGTTGCCACGATTGGTATTGTTGCCGGGTACGCTTTGGTCGTGTGAGAATCATATCTTATCCAGATAGTTGTGGCTTATTTTTTTGTTTGGGGATTTTGATGCGTTATTAAGATTGACATGGATTTGGAAAATTAGACGAATAGGGTGCGTGACGTTTGGAGCTGGGTTTCTGTGGGGCATTCAGTTTAACATAGTGGTACTCGTTGATTTATCATGATTGGTTTTTTTAATAAGGTTACCTGTGAGCGGGTATTTGACAGGAGATTTGGACAAGGACACCTTTCTCTTTTGCCTTCGCTTACGTTTCTGCGTGAGAACTGAAATTTCCCTTTTTGTGTGGCTCAACGAATCAATGTGTTGTGATAAAAATGAATGAATAGAACCATGCAGGTGTTTTTTTTTTGTTTGCGATTACTTTGTTTTCTTGCCTCAGGACCTTCATTGCGTCACTCCTTTTCGCTTCCATGGTCATGAGGTACAATAACTCGTTTAAGTACACGGTCCGTTTCTTAGCTTTCTCTATCATGCAAACATACATATTCTCGACCTTGTTCACGTACACCATCCGTTTTTCAGGTTGCATAACTATAGTACACACGCAAATTTGACTCATCAACATCCTTTCACGCTCCAGCTCATCCACATCCATCACTTGCAATGCAAATGAGCTCCCACCACAACCTGCGTCACAAGTCACAGGTGAACGCCTACTCCTCCTCCTCCTCCGCATTCTCAAATTCTTCACTCGCTCTTTTTTGCGGTTACAATGCAAATGAGCTCCCATTACGTCATTTTGTGACACTTTGTTTGATAACACTGCATGTTCATGAGTCGTGACCGTGTGTGGTTGGTATCTGCATAATTGTGCTGTCTGTGTGTTGAGTGTCAATACCACAAGTTGGATGCGCCGGGATGTGCCCGTGGAACGAATTCTGTTTGGAAAAGGCTATGTGGACTGTTGATTTGCCCGTAAGTAACGGTGTGAGAATTCATGTTTTCCAATTTTGAGAAGGATAAAGGATGCGTTTTAGCGTGTCCTTTTTCTTTCTCGTGGTTGGCATTCGTGTGAATTACTTATTATTATGCAAGAGCGCATCGTGTTCGAGGAAATTAGCACGTGTTTGAGTACATCTGTTTACTCTTTTCGCCAGACTGATCAGATGCTTAGGATTGTGAAAAAAAGATCTCAGTCAGTTATGGGAGATATAATGAGTAAGGGGGCAAGAGAAGGAGTCATTTAACCATGGTCTGGTTAAGTGAATAGTCAGTCTGGCGGGAAGAATGATTTTAGTTGTTTTTCTTTTACGGGAGGATCTGTTTATTGTGTGACATGAAGGGGGAAATAGAGACCCGGTCAAGGAGTGAATTGGTTTAGATCGTTTCTGCAGACATGAAATCTCACGCGATTCATTTGCATGAGGATCGTATCTGCAGAAAAGGGTCTGGACAGATATGGCTTATTTTATGTCTAGAGATTTTTAGAAACATGAATGGGGAAATAGATGCGGAGTAATAATATTAATTATTTATTCAATTATTTATTCGATATCACCGTTTGAGACTCATTGTGTATTATTCTCCGCTCAGGTTCGTTGTGAGAGTGGAATCATACATATGAGGTATGGCTATTGGATGGGGTTTCAGAGAGACACCATGTTCAATTTAGTGTTATTTTTGAAGCTCTACTCAGACTGTTTATTGTTGGGTGGTAAACCATTTACAAAGGGGAATTGGGAGAAAAGGAGATGATGATGATGATGATGTTTTTTGACAAAAAATGTTTATATGGCTGTTGGATTGGGGTTTCAGAGGGACACTAAGTTCAACTTATTGTTTTTCTGAAGCTGCTTTCGAACTGTTCATTATTGGGTTGGAGATCATTTACTCAGTGGATTGTGAGTATAAATAGGTTCAAAAATGTGCATTGTGTGGGCTCCAGATCTTTAACGAGTGTTTCCTGTGTCTTCAATGGTAACTTTTTCTAGTTGTTTTGGACTTGTGTCATGTCAGGGGTGTTTATCTGAAGTTAAAAAAAAAAAAAAAAAAAAAATGGTTATTTTTTTTTAGAAGTCAGAGGAGAAACTCACCAAAGATCTAAAAAATTAAAAAAAGGCTGCTTTGTAATTTGAGCAAAGCATGGAGGATTTTGTCACTGGTTGTTGCCGAATTCGGAAAAGTGGTTCGTTCTCGCACCAGTTTTTCAAATTGGGCGGCAACTGCTGACATTTGTTTTCACAAATAAGCAGTTAGCGAGACAGTCAGATTTAGATCAAGGATGCAACGTCATCATCACAATTGATTTTTTCACCTGCTGAAGGGCCATCCTGTTCAGATAAAAAATTCGTTATTATTTATTCTTTTCCCCAGAGCCCACGATCCTTTTGCATCGTGGGCTCTGGGGACGAGAATGGTTATTATTGCGTCCAATTGATTGTGTTACGCGTGCGCTCTGTGGTGTGTCATTTCATGCGTGTGCCATTCTCGTATCGCCCCAAGTGACGAATCGACAGCTTCCCAGTTTCGTGGCCTTGAAAGGCAAACAAAACAATACATTCGTGCCGCCTAAAGAGGAAAAAGGAAATGGCTGCACCATTGCCACAATCACAACCCCCACCTCCCACCCCCGAATGTGTCGATGTCTTCACGAATGTATCCTCTCTGTGCATTTGCAGCGATCCGGACCATAATCAGTGCGACGATCACACTCTCCAAGCGGCCCGAGCCAAGCTTCAACATTTAGTGAACGCCCACGTCGGCCCGGAGAAGGATCATGACCAAATTGCCCTGGACATCAAACGATGCAAAACCGTTCCCACTGCACCAGCAAACGACAACCAACTTTGGTTCTTACCACATTGGGTTGAACAACATTTGGAAAATTTGGAGCCGAAGATGCGAGAATTTGTCACTGGTGTGTTAAAAACACACTCATGCATCGCGGAGTACACAGTGAGCACCTCCGAGGAGACCGAAGAGAGATTGCAGAAAGATCTTTTGCCACCAGAGATACGAGAAAGTATCTATCTTCTGGATCCTGTTGTGGGCGGGTTTATATTGGGTTTGGTGGAGAAACAACACAGGATGGATAAAGAACTCTCTTGCAAAAATAAGCTTCTTGTTCATGTTGAATACAAGAACAAAACTTTGACCAATTTTATCATAAAATTTTTTGTTGGCATATGTGCTTTCATCGTGCTAATTGGTTTGGTTTGTATCCTTGGAATAATTGTTTAGTGTACAATAATTGCTATATTTGCCCAGAAACATATTCTCACTTTGGAGATGTGTTTTTTCTTGTGTTATAACTGTGATTGTTATTTATGAGAATTTTAATTATGTCGTCACTGAAGCCTATCGTTCGAAAATTGACATCTGTCAATACGAGCGGTACCTCTTTTGAATTTCTCAACACACTAATTAACTCTGCATTCCTGTTAGACAAACCTGCAGGTCACATTCCTTTCAACATAGTTGCCAAGAGACACACAGCAAAAAATTATGAAGAAAACGACTGGTAATGTTGATTTGACCAGTGTGTTTCACCAGTGTGTCAACCATGCTCATGAGGTTAAACAGCTAACAGATAAACCTAAAGAAAAAAAACCGCCGAACGCCTTTGTACTTTGGTCAAAGCAAGCCAGGATGATGCGAAAGAATGAACTTCAAAATCTTAGCCCGAGTGAAAAAATGAAAAAACTTGGAGAATGGTGGAAAATGGCCGATGCTGCTGAGAGGGAGCCCTTCTTTAAAGAGGCTGATAAACTTCTGATAGAGTATCGAAACCCAAACCGTAAACCTTGCTTCAAAAGACCGTTAACCAGTTATCTTTTTTGGGCACAAGATGCAAGAAAAAAAATAAAAGAAGAGAATCCGCATATCACCTTCACAGAATTGAGTAAAAAACTTGCAGAACAGTGGAGAATGCTCGATCGTGCAAAGAAGAATCACGCCGTCAAAAAGGCCGAGAGGATTCGACTTCAGCATTACATGAAATATCCTGATTTCAGTCATGAATGGTGGCAAGCACTGAAAGAAAGAAACACAAAAAGGTGGCGAGAGACGACCAAACAAACTCAGAAAGACCCGACCCGAAAAGTATTGGACCCTGTTGGCTGCACTCCAACGTCGAGCTTTGAACTAGAGAAGGCAAAAGTCGACAGTGTTCTTGCAACCAGCAGTAATAGCACTAGTCACCCGGCCACATATTCGACCCAGTTTGAACCTCCCGCGTTTGATTTGACCGAGTTTGCGACCAAGTTTGATCCGACCGAGTTTGATGCTGTGTTCAACAGGATTGAGTCTGAAGAGATGCCCGTTTTGGATTCGCTTTATGATCTGCTGTTCAATGATGAATCGAATCCTGCACTAATTGAAAATACAAAGATACAAAGTAATTGAAAGAGAGAAGACATTATCTGCGTAAGTTTAGAACACTTGACAATTAGATGGTAACGAATCATGGTACAAGGGAAACAAGAGAACCTTTTCACACGAATGTGGTAAAGATGGCGGTTTCGGAGAAGAAACCTTCGCCCCATCATAAGATTTAAAAAGAATTGAAATTAAAAATAATTAAGCTTCGTTTGGCTCACCCTTCGGGCCTTTATGCATCTCATTATGTATATATGTGTATTTTTTCACAGAACCCCAGCTGTACGCCGCCACAAAAAAAATGTGAAAATAATAAAAATTTGAATCAAAAAAAAATGTTTTATGGTGTTTTGTCGTCAAAAACATTTTGTTTTGCTCGAAGGAATAAAAAAATTTTGAACTCTGCACGAGGGACTCCACCATATCCAGCAGAGCATGTCACTTTCTTTTGTTCTGGTCGCGGATAAAGAACTTAATGACCTGTGGTTTTTTTCAAAAATTCCAAATATCACAGAACCCCAGCTGTACGCCGCCACAAAAAAAATGTGAAAATAATAAAAATTTGAATAAAAAAAAAATGTTTTATGGTGTTTTGTCGTCAAAAACATTTTGTTTTGCTCGAAGGAATAAAAAAATTTTGAACTCCGCACGAGGGACTCCACCATATTCGGCAGAGCATGTCACTTTCTTTTGTTCTGGTCGCGGCTGAAGAACTTAATGACCTGTGGTTTTTTTTGAGTTCCGCACGTGAGGGTCTCGATTCCAATGGTCAAGCGCTGCCGCACTGTCAAGGGCAGCGACAAACAGTAGCCGGTCCAAAAATAGAGGCCAGTGTTGGGACTTTGAACTCATGTGTGTATTCATTCACAGACAGTCTGGTTTTTATGGCACATGCATTTGAATGGTTGGGTCAACTGTTCACACGTCAATCAAGTTTCTTTTGTTCTGGTCGCGGATGATTGTGGTTTTTTTTTCAAAATTCCAAATATCTTGCCAAGACAAAGGAGTTTAGCGAGCTTCTTGTGAGCTTTTTTTCTTTTTTTTTCACTTCTTTTTTGGAGTTGACAAAAAATTAGTAACACACGTGAGGGTCTCCATTTCAATAGTCAAGCACGGCAACATTGTCAAGGGTAACGACAAACAGGAAGTCAAACAGGTGGCCGGTTCAAAAATAGAGTCCAGTGTTGGGACTTTGAACTCATTTGTCATTCACAGACAGTCTGGTTATACGGTACATGCATTTGAATGGTTGGGTCAACTGTTCCCACGTCATTGCTGTTGGACAATGGGCATATTGTCGATTGTGCGTTCAGGAATGTGGATTCGTTTTGGCAACGATTCTGTCTGTAGACCTTGTTAAATGGAGAAAAGGTTTTTTTTTTTTTACGAGGGCTGTTTTTTGTAATTTTTTATCGGTGAGGAACACGCTGTGTAATCTGTTGCTTGGACTGCACGGAAGGATGGGTTTGTGTGCGTGATGTTTTTGTTAACAAGTCGGAGGTTCCCTTGGGTGGGAAGGTGATTAAAATCAACAGGTGATGACTGTTTTTTGTGTTTTGGGGGAGGGGCTATCAAAACTGTGGGTTTCTGTTCATTCATTTCTTTTGTTTGTGACTTGCATTTACGTTGGCACATCGTGCTTGTCGGACAGCATGCTATGAACATTCATCCAGTAAACGTCTCTGAACTTCGAAACTTCCTTCCTTCTTATTTCTGAGTGACGAGAAACATGGCCTTCCAATTGACTGAGCTCTCTGACGAAAAAAAGGTAATATGTTCAAATTATTGTTTCTTAATTCCTGATTCTACATTTTTTAAGCTCGTTTCGTTTCTCCAGGCGAGGAGACGGGAAAAGAAACAAGAAATTGAAAGAAATCGCAGGGGAAGAATTAATCACAGCCTTAATGAAATAAGAGACTCCATTGTGGCTCTGTTGAAATACGAGAACGATGGAGTGAAACGCTTGTTTCTGAAACTTGCTAATCAGAACGTAAGTAAAAAACTGTTTTCCTTTTAATTCAACAAAGCGAGCAGCTTTGTGGAAGTCGCTGCATGGTGGTTGCTTCAGGCGCACTCGTCTTGTATGCTCAATTTGTGTGATACACTTGTTTTTGACCAGTTCTTAAAGGTTGGACGGTCATACAGAGATGTTGAGCTTTGTTTGTACTCTAATCGACGAATCATTTTACACATTTTACACTGATTGCCTTTGGTTGGTGTGATCTGGAGGCAGACGCGTTACCATGGCCATCGGGTGTTTTTTCTGTGTTTAATTCATCCAGAAGATCAAGATGTTGTTCATCATCATTTTTGTGTCTTGTGGGTGGTTTAAATGCACGAACAGATTCCGACACCCACGTGTCGTTTTTTAATTAAAGATCCCAACATAAAGACCCGGTTTAAGTCCCAGTGAGACTAAAACAGCAAGGGACCGCAAACAATAATGCTGTAATTCGCAGGATCTACTGAGAGATCTGATCAGCAAATGAAAATGAAATAGCAAACAAGACTGCAAGGCTGATCGTACTACGTGAAAAATTGACTTTGCAAGACACCCACACGACTAGAACCGATACAGGAGGATTGCAGTCTCGATCATAGTTTTTTCCATGTACATGTGCCACTAATTTTAGAACAGAAGGATGGCAAAAGTTGTTTGATGCGTGCGATGGTATCGGTTGAGCCTTTGAGTTCAATTTGAATATTCATTGCATTGTCAAATTGCTTTGAATATCATCGGGGCGTGTAGTTGTGAAGGGATGGGGTGTGGGTACAGTTTATTCTGTGACCAGTTCCCATCTTCGCTTAATTTCAGTCTGATTGTCACAAGGCGGATGTATTGGAAATGACTGCAATCTACCTCAAAATAATGCGGGAGCGAATGGACACTCGTGCTAAAGGTAAGACTCCCATTTTATAGATTAAAAATATCAGGAAAGAACGCAAAAATTGACCTGCCACATTCGTAATTCAAAATCGATTTTAACGTATGTTTTTTTTTTCTTTTAGGGCTCCACCAACTTCCACCTTTCTTCGCTTTTTTCTTCGCTCCTCATCTCCAGCCTGCAATAGAAAGCCAAAAAACCGAAACAAACAGGTTAGTTGTGCAAATGTTTATCGTTGGGGTTCGGAATTCGCTCGTGCGCGTCGAGCCATGTGCGATGTTTTGAGACGTGTCTTTTAAACGAAAACGTCTCAGATCAGCGTACTCTGGCACGGTGCCATTCTACATGGAAGAACTTGTTTCTTGTAGTTTTTTCCACCCTGTTGAATGAGTAGTGTGTATGAACACTGTTGAGTTTTTACTGTATATTTTATGATTCAATATTATTTATTATTTAGATATTGGTCGATTAGTTGGGTTATGATATTAATGCAGTAGCGTGTAAGTCTTGCCGAGTGTGACCGCATTGATTAGTATAACCCTTTCTTATTCATAATTCTAAGCATACTTCCTTTTTGGAAAAAGTATGTCGAGAATTTTGATTAAGAGGTGTTACAACATAAAATACATTGTCAAATACATTGTCACACAACAACCTTATTCAGTCAAATGGGAACATAAATGATTTTTTATGGCAGTGTTGGAGGTGGGTATTTTTTGTGGTTAGTCTTTTGGGCACTATGATTTTGCGACAGCATCTATTTGCGGTTTGACAAGAGTGGTGTGTTGGGTCAAGTGGATTTTTTAACATTTATCCGATGTACCATTCTGGTTTAGCATGCCATATTTGTCAGTGGATAATAAAGACATTTGTTGATAAAATATCATAATCTACAACGTTATCGTTTGTCTATGTTTTGCATATCTATTTGTCACGTCGTAAATATGGTTATTCGTGTAATTCGAAAAAAAAAACGAGTGCAATGTGGAATAAATTAAATAACCCCCTAATTGAGTACTCGTGTTAATGGGATTTGAGGTTTTAATCTGAACTAGACGTCAAAGAAGAATTTTTCTACTTTTTCTTTTTTGCCTGTCTAGTCTAGATTTCATCTCCATACAGTTCCGTAAGGGCACGCCAGAACCCGCACGCTGTCGTAACTCGGATATGTCATGTGTGTTATCTTATCTTGTATCTGGTTGCTAACGACGATATTTATGGTTGCCATGTGGTTTGTTGATCTATTTTTTGCAGAGGCATAGGTGTTTTTGTCGTATTTTTTTTGTTCGGCATTGTCAATATCTGAAGGCGAAAGGACCACATTTAATTATATCCTCTTTTTTCTTTTGGATGTTGACAATGCCGAGGCGACAAATATACGTAGTTACGAGGGTGTTTGCCTGACATATCTTCAATGTTTTTGGTTTATGAAGATCTGTATGAGTGCAAAGGGGTATGTGTTTTTTTTTGATTATGAATTGGATTTAAGAGTCAATGTATCTTCTGGTCAAAAATTAAAATTTGTGATACATCGGACAATTTTGTGTGTTTTTTAAATCTTGTGCGAAGGATGAATACATGGATTTTTAAGAATTGTGTGTCATTCTTTGCGTGTGAATTTTTTTGGGCAATGCGTGTTCAAAAACCATTTTGCCATGTCTTAAGAAATGAATGAATGTTGCATGTGCATAATTTATAACTTGAAATTTCCCTCTCCTTTTAGCATTGGAAAAAACTCCACCCAAGACACATTCTTTGTGGAGCACAACGAAAAACACCCCATCGAAAACACGTTTTTAAACAAACACAAAGAAGGTAAGTCAAATCGTCCCTTTTATTAAATGATAGGGAATCGTTGGGAATCATGTAAAAAAAAACAGAAAATGAAGGCAACCCTATTCTGATTTTTTCCAGTTAATATGTTGGAAAACAACTGCTCCACCAGAAAAGTCCGGACCGAGGAAACCAAGACTTCAACAACCACAGAGTCTCGACCAAAAATATGGAAGCCGTGGAAGTTGTAATTATAGACCGATAGTAATAATGATTGTTTAACTTGCACATCAGCAGCGATCTACTAAAAAATGTAAAAGACTGTAATCTTCTAGTTAACACAGACGTTTTTTCCTCCAGAAGATGAGAATGAGAGGCTATGAGCAGATTCGATTTTACCAAAACTCTTCTCTTTAATCGGGGTTTGGTGGAAGAAAAGTGATAGATCCACTCTTGCCAGGTTTGATTTCGAATTGTGATACGACATAATCGTGAAGAATAGGATTTAAGAGGGATATTAAGTGGTGAGGTGTGCTGCAGCATTATTTTCAGGTTTCTATTTCAAAATCTCTCTGCATTTTCTTTTAATTTTGTTCTTATTGTGAAACAAACTGTTCGATCGCATTCCCGAAAAGGGTGAGAACTTCATTTTAGGAGGTGTTTCATCATATGCCGCACCACTGATCGTTCATATCCATCATGGTGATCAGGAGCTAGCCATCAGTAAAAAAAAAAAATCCGTTGCACTGCTGCTCCCTTTTTTCGGTGATAGATACTTAGACCTCAAACATTCATTTGCTCATTTTAAGTCACGAAACTCTACAAACAGTTTTCGAGGGTCACAATAAAAACCCATCGTCTCGTCTTTCATCTGGCAGACATTTTCACCTCGCCGCCAAATGAGATTCCGTGGCCAAACTTCCAGGCAAAACATGGCTGCGATGGCTGCGTGCACAGCTGAACCGTTCGCGCTGAGAGGATTGTTGCGAATTTTCGAGCTGCAATTTGCCAGTGGGTAGTTCAAGTTGTTCTTTCTCTTTATCTCTTGTTCTCTATTGTTATTCTCTTGATCTCTTTATCTATTTATCTCATTATCTCTCTCTTCTCTCATAATGCTCTCTCTTCTCTCTCAATTGTCTCATTGTTCTCTCTCAATTGTATTATTCTTCTCTTATTCTGTCTCGTAACAATAAAGTGACAACATAACGCGGACACCACACAGATTGGCGAAAATTCGTATTTGGTGGGACGGCCGTCTTCGTCACCTTTGTGCATTTCATTAATGAGTTAGTGAAGGATTAGTTATGTCATTGTAGTCATGTTCCATTCATCTGTTAAATGTGAACCCATTGGTGCAAACCCACAGGGAATTTCCTCATAGCTCCAGTGCGCAGGTTGCTCAGAAAATCTCACTTGCTCCTGATGCTTGATCGTAGTTTCTTTTTTCAAAGAACTGATGTGTTTTTTTCATGAAATTTTTTTTTGATATTATGAAAAAAAAATTAATGTGCCCTTTTGTCAGTTTCCAAAACAGTGCTTCTTACTCGGCTTTCATTTCCTTCTTCAATTGTTCCCATTTCAATTGTTCTTTCGATTGGAATTCGGGTTAGTGGGAGTTTGCTGTGAGGGTTTAAGAAAGGAAAGTTGATCTTATCGTTTGGTCCTCCTTTACTCTTTTCGTTCCATAATCGTTTGTGCTGTCATCATGATAATGCCCCACAGGGCAAGAACAGTTGATGTTGAATGCAGATAAACAGGTTGATGTCCAAGGCTCTTTAACTTTTTTCAGCTGGGTTGTCTGAAATTTTTTGAGAGCAGTGTCGTTCTCCAATTTAAGGTTAAAAAAATGGTCTGATTTACATTGACGTGTCTTAAGGTCTTAAACGCTGTTGATTCCATAATATCGTCTGGCGGATTCATTTTTTTTCAGACTGTATCTCCTCTCAGATGTTCTTAACGTCCCATAAAATAAAAAAGGTTCATATTGTCATTCACACCGCCAATCTGCAACAGTAGCAACAACTCCAACTTAAACGGAGTCGTGCACAGCACGCCAAATTCCATCCCCGACGCCAAGCTTGACTGAGGAAATGCAAGAGATCAAACCCTTTAAACACGTGCTCCACCCAACCACCCCCACAACTAAACTACACATTTTAATAGTTTTATAAAACTGAAACGGAAGTGTGATTAATCCACATCTTCTTCCTCTTCCTCCACTTCTGTCACGGTCCGATCAAATCGGATTCTCTTCTTCCTCGGAGCATAACAAGTTCTATTCCACGATTAATGCATGGTCTGCAGTGGGATGAATCATAACCGTCACAATACGTCTCGTTGGCTTTGCACAATTCCAAGTGATACTGTCCCAAATGTATCGCACACACTGTGCATGCCTTTCCGCAGGTCAATGTCCAGTCCGCACAATTTGGGCACTTGACGCAACGCGCATTGCAAGTAACTCAGACTGTCCAGCCAGGTGATTTTCCCCGCCTGCATCTTGAGAATCTTGTTCCCGTTGAACAAGATGCGTGGCATATCGGTGCGGTTCCATGAACGCGCGCACGGCGATGAACGAATCAAATTTACCGGCATTGTGCGCAATGATCTGATAGCGTTGTCCGGTGGCTTCCAGACTGTCTTCGCCCACGTGCACGTATCGGATAAACTGTTGAAGACAGTCCTCCCCGTAAAAGAAACGCGGTTCTTCGTCCTCGTCCTCCGACGCGGACACCACGCAGATGGTGATGTGACACCACGCAGATGTGAACGAATCACACTTTGTTCTCTCTTCAAGGAAGTCTGTCTCATTAACTCCAGTTAACATTAAGTCGCTTACTATTCACTAGCATTTTGTTCCGAAAAAAGGAGCCGTTATTTTCCTAATGCTCTCTCTTCTCTCTCAATTATCTCATTGTTCTTTCTCTTTATCTCTTGTTATCTCTTGTTCTCTATTGTTATTCTCTTGATCTCTTTATCTATTTATCTCATTATCTCTCTCTTCTCTCTCAATTATCTCATTGTTCTCTCTCAATTGTATTATTCTTCTCTTATTCTGTCTCGTAACAATAAAGTGACAACATAACGCCAAGAAAAAAATGCGAGAAATCAACTGATCCACAAGAGTCGTGTCGGATGGTGTGATTTGCGGTTTCTTAAACATTTCTCTTGTGTCATCTGCAAAACGCAGAGGGTTCCGCCGATTCTTTCAAATAGGAACAAACCATCACATGGGAGTTCACAGTTGGTATTGCAATCTCAGTTGCACCTGAATTTATTGATTTCGTCAATGCAGGTTACACATTCAAACAGAGTTACTAGGGCAGTTTTCCTATTCTTGTACTGGTAGTGTGTTGAACAAAATCACGGTTGCACCATAAAGAAACCGTGTGTTTTTTAAAGAAAGAAGGCGAAGTTCGCGCAAAACTCCCTGAAACGTTAATAATCTTATCATTTCGTCTTACAAATTTGGCTGTTTTCGTTGGGAAATGCATTCCAGGATTAGTTCAGTCCAGGGCGGAAGAATGTTAACAGTGAACTTCGTTGAATACCTGTCTTGAAGCGAGACATTCGCTCCAAAATAAAGGATGTGTTTCCCAAGAATTAAACCGGCGTGTCAAACCACATGGCGTCGTCAAATTCCGCTAAAAAGGAAGCGCCTTAATTTCACTTGCTGTGTTTCTTTTATTGATGACTTGAGGTTTACTCCAAAACACAGTTTTAAAAGCAACGTCATATCATGCTGAGATGTAGGCGTTGTGGGTAATTCGGAGGTTTCGGATTATGTTTGTTTATTTGTTTCATGTATGACCCCGCAAGCTGGTATCTTTAGATATTACCATGTTTAATAGTTTATATAAATTCATCTTTGCCTGCAATGCAAACTAGAATTATCGTAAAAGTGCTGACCTTAAATTTTTCGTTAAGTTTCCTCTGTCAGGTATAATGCTGTTGAGTTCGTATTTAATATCTTTGACAACCAAAGGACCAATAACAATCGTCTCTGGTATTTTGAGAAATACAGTAAAAAACCCGCCCATAAGAACATGTGGATTAAGAACACCCAGGCCTGATTTTAGGAAATTAAGTACCAGGAGCTAGCCAGCAGTAAGAAAGACCGTAATCACATTAAATACGGTACTGGTGTGGAATCCCCTCCCAGGACGACTTTTTGGCCAGCTAAATGGAAGATAAAATGATTCGTCAAAACACATTCACTTGACCGTTTTAAGTCACGAAATTTGACAAACAGTTTTAACCTTCCGCACATCTCAGTTGGTTCATTAAACGGTTTCCAATTCGTTAGTGTTCGTTAGTGCTCCTTCATACGATAGGCAATACGGACCCAATGTGTTTTCAGCTCGTCCTTATGTCAATATTTTCGTAACTTTGTTTTTTCTCTACCAGTCTTTGAATCAAAAAGTTAAAAAACAAGGTAGTCTTCGATTAATTTATCTGTTCTTTGTCATGTAGTGACGACGATCTGTTACTTCCAGAGATATCATTTTGTCTGACATTGAGGTTTGGTTAACTACTTTTATAGCATTGTCTGTGTCAGCGTAGTTCTCGGCGTAAAACATACTCAAATGTTTTTCCATACTCAAAATAGATCCCACAATTGGAACATCTCGATTTGAAACAAAAAAGGATGGGGGTACCCCTTTAACTTTTTCCAAAGAAGAATGCTTCTTACTTAGCCCTACTACCACTGAGGAAGCACTCCCTGACACCTTGGACCGACTAATCCTTTGTGCAGTCATCATGATTATCGTCTAACACATTCACTTGCCCGTTTTAAGTCCCGAAATTTGACAAACAGTTTTTACCTTGCACACATCTCAGTTGGTTTCATTATAAGGGTAGTGCTCGAAACAAAAACATTGTTGTCAGCTTTATGTTCAATACAGGTCCAATGGTTTTCACACAGATCTGGCCGGCAGTAATACCGTCCACAATATTGTACCAGGGTATAGAACTGAGTACTCGCAGGTGAAGAAAAAACAAGGAAAGAAAATTCAATCGTCCTCCTTTTGTGGTACAACGAATACTGTGCACAGAAACTAGCCACGACATCGTTATTTAAATTGGTCTCACTGTTCGGGTTGTTAGGCACAGTGTCATTCATGCCCTGCTTTAACAGGGTTCCTCCTCAGCATTTCATTTCACAGTTGTGAGCGTTAGAACGACCCATATGCACGATGTATCCTTGCAGCTTGGTTTGTCCAAATCTCTTGCATTTCTCTGTGGTTTCGTTGACTACTGTTATGGGCTGGTCTGTGGAGGCCTCTTCGAACTTACAGTTTATTTTTGGGCTACAATAAACTCAGTAAACTTCCGTGCTGAAGCTGTTGTGGATGGATGGAATTTGCCATTTTGGTGGTTTCTTTATTTAGTGATGATTTCCTCTAAAATGGCACTTTTTGTACATCTCATTAGTCATTAGTCAATGTAGACAAAAAAATGCGAGAAATCAACTGATCCACTAGAGTCGTGTCAGATGGTGTGATTTGCGGTTTCTTTGACATTTCTCTTGTGTCATCTGTCACCAAGTTCTTCCTTCTCCTTAACATAGCGGCTCCATCTTTCTGAGCAAAAATCATCCAACTCCAGCACAACAGGCTCCTTCAGCAGCTGTACTGGTAGGTACAACAACAGACGGCCGGTTGTCTCTCCGAAGACACTCCAGATCCTCTCGCATTTTCTACGGTCCGCTACTTCAAGACCTGACGTTCCGTGATCAGTTTGGGGCCCATACCCAAATTGAAGGCGTCGCTCAACAACAACTATTGCAATCACTTACGGTCCCTAGTTTCCCAAGGCTTCCTTTTCGTCCTCAACGTCCGAGTTCCCCATGGGTTGGTACCTTTCCATTGCATGCGCAAACCTTTCGCTCAATTCAGGGTACATGTTCTCACAAATCGCCAGCAATTAAATTGTGCTAGGCACTAGGCGCTACGCACTCCAGTGGGCAAGAAAAAATAAGTGTATCTCTTCGACCACTATGATATGATTATCAGGGCAAGCAATCACAATTCTTTGGAAGGTGTTCCTTTTCTTCTTTCACTGGATACTGAATGTTACGTTGGAAATAGGTTGTAAATTGAAAACAAATCGACCCGATTGGCTCTGTCTCTTATAATGCCAACTGTTGTGTATCCACCTGACATTATTTGCTCGCCAAAACCCAGCATGCAGTGTTCGTCGTTTTCAACATGCGCGTCCATTTTCTCGGAGAGCAGAAGCAGCTGTGTTCATTTTGTGTCATCACTCTCTCTTAGTTCTGCTAATTTCCTTTTATTTGAAAGCATCTCTTTCATAATGCCCGGTACTGTCAGTGTTTCCCTTGCTGTTTTCAGGAGGTGAACATTGGCTTTCTCATTATTCTCTCTCTCATAACTCTCTCTCTCTTAGTCGATGTGTGTGCACCCAAGTTCACGGTAACTGTCAGCTGTGTCTGCGTGTTCTTCTCCAAACAGTTAAAGATGAATGTCTAAATACGCGTCCATTTACTCGGAGAGGAGGAGCAGCTGTGTTCATTCTGTCTCGTCACTCTCTCTTAGTTCTGCTAATTTCCTCTTATTTGAAAGCATCTCTTTCATAATGACCGGTTCGCTATCTCTTATCCTCTCTTATTATTTTCTCATTATTCTCTCTCTCTCTCTCTCTCTCTCTCTCTCTCTCTCTCTCTCTCTGTGACGATTTTGACGACACTGTGACGATTTTAGAACGTAGGAACTGTTGAAGTGAAGATGACAAGCACTGCTTACTATGATGACAAGCACTGCTTACTTTTAAAGAAAAGCTCGAAGAGAAGTTGGAATGGTTGAGTAATTCGAACTTCTCCTCGAGTTTTTCTATAAAAATGCATCAGCAGCTCGTACACAAAATCTCCTGCAGGAAAAAAAACCACTTTGCATGAATTGAGCGATTAAGCCACAGATCGTCTCAGACTGTTAAATGAGGCATTTTTTTTTTTTTTTTCATTTTCGTAGTAAAAAAAAAATAATGCATTGAATACCATTGAATATGCTGTGAACAAATGGATTAACCCAAAGAACACAATTACAAAACACTCGTTATTCTCCTTATCATTACAAGTGTCGATCCACTCAACTCTTTATTACTATGCTTTTGTTGTCAGTTAAACCGTCTTTAAAGGGGCATGGTCACGCTGTTTTTAGTTCACTTTATAGTTACCAAAAACTATATCACTTCACTGAAGCTATTTCTTGTCGTCTGTTGCTACCAATTTTCAAATTTTACCAAAAGTCTTCGAAAAAATACTCGTGACCATGCTTCTTTGAAGTTTTCACTCTCAGTAATAGGATATTTTTCTAAAAGTGTTAACTGATTGACCAGAGTTGCACCATGATCAATTCATCAGTTAAAAACGGACAAAAGAGGTGACGACGTCGCTTAAATTTGGTTTGTAAGCTAGCCTGCATACAGACACATCCTACTTCTCTTGCTTCTCTTCACATAGAAGTAAAGGAAATACGAATAACTGGTCTCTTATCCCAAAATTGATGCAATGCCAACTCTTCTGAGAAATACGTTAATTTGATTATTTATTATTCATTAATGTATTAACCAAAGGAAATGTATTAAAAAATAATATTACACGAAGACCAAATTCTCTTTTTATTATTCTCTACAACTCACCCACTCAATATTTTGGGCTCGTTGAAATCTCCTTTTTGAACTTTTCAATCTTTTTGTCTTCACAAATTACACCAAACACTCGTTATTCTCCTTATCATTACAAGTGTCGATCCACTCAACTCTTTGTTACTAGCGGAACTCCTTTGCGGCCAAAGGTCGCGTGAGTGGAGCCCCATACCCATACCAAGAGGCGTCCCAAAAGGCATGCAGGCTATTTTTAAGCAAACAAGAATAATGTGACTGTGCCCTTGGGTTTAATTCGTCGTGTTTTTTTTGGAAATGCCGAATCATTATTTCTATTGGAGTTGCAATATGATGACACAGCTGGAGGTTGGAGACATTTGTTGAAAATATCATCATCTGGAACGTTAACCGTTTGTGTTAGAGGTTCTTGATGTTGGTATTTTTAATGATTGAATAATGCGATGATGTTAGCAGATTATGAATTGTGGTGCAAGGGTTGCGAGAACAATTTATATTTTTTTCTTTTATTTCTCGTATTTCTATTTGTAATCGTTGAGTGGATACTTGTGTCTTTTTATATGACTGTAAGGTGAAATAGGCCTTTTGAAGTTCTATATCACGTTTCAGTCTTATAAAAGAGATGTTAGAACACGACATGTGTTTCTTGTTAAAAAAGATATGAGATCAGTCATAAGATTATGTGGTGAGAATTTTTGAGCACACTTCCGTTGCAGGTGTTCTCTCTGCTGTCCAAAAATAGGACATGGGTGCTTTTTTTGAGCACACTTCCGTTGCAGGTAGTCTCTCCGCTGTCCAAAAATAGGACATTGGTGCTTTTTTGAGCACACTTTGAGCACACTTCCGTTGCAGGTGGTCTCTCTGCTGTTAATTTCCTATTTGTCCTGACTGTGAATCGCATGTGGGTTTAGAATGTAGTAATTGAACTAAAACGTCGCTGTTAAAAAATGAAATGTGAGTAAAATTAAATTAAATGTGAGTAAAATTAAATTAAAATTAGAGTCGTTCGTTGCAGGTGTTCTCTCTGCTGTCCAAAAATAGGACATTGGTGCTTTTTTGAGCACACTTCCGTTGCAGGTGGTCTCTCTGCTGTTAATTTCCTATTTGTCCTGACTGTGAATCGCATGTGGGTTTAGAATGTAGTAATTGAACTACAACGTCGCTGTTAAAAAATGAAATGTGAGTAAAATTAAATTAAATGTGAGTAAAATTAAATTAAAATTAGAGTCGGCACTTTAAAAAAGTGTTCCCCCTGGCGGGCTCCCTTTTTTAAATTTTTTCCTGTTACTCGGCCTTCCTTGTCAGATGAACAAATGTGACGTGCGTGTGGTCGCGATATTTTTGGTGTGTGTGGCCGAATATAAGAAAGATTAGCATGTTCAACGAAAGACACATGTGTTGTCGATCAATGTGTGAGTTTGAACAAGAAGAAGAAGAAAAAAGTCGTGATAGTCCTGAGAGGATTTGATTGAGACGTGAAATTTACAGCAAGTGGTGAGTGCGTGTGTTGTATGGCGACCAAAAATTCAATGAGACACACTCAACAGGGCCATTGAGCCGCTAATCAATTTCGACAAGACTTTCGCAAAATAGACCTCACTCATCCGAAAGTCATAGAAAATGCGGAGAGTCCTTTTCTATCACCTTGGGATGAGTGAGGTCTATTTTGCGGGACTCTGTCGAAATTCATCAGCGGCTCAGTGGCCCTGTTGAGATGATAAAGGAATCGAATTTGTCGAACGACGGCGTCGAAGACATGCTCGAACCGGCGGTGATGACTCCATTAAGATTTCCCATGCATGGGGCGATCTTAATGGAGTCATCATCATCGGTTTGAGTATGTCGAGATCGTCATCGTTCGGGAAATTGGGTTCTTTTATCATTTTCAAACGTTTTCACGACATGGCACGTTTGTTCATACGTGTATTTTTTCTATATTTGTATTGTAGTTGTAGTCATAAAAGTGTGTAAATGTTTCAACCGTGGCTCAATGTGCCATCCTCATCGTCTGAAGACGAAGAAGAACAAGATCAAGCGTTGCTCGAAGAAGAAGCGTATGATGACGACAATTTGTCGTCGGATGGTGATGAAGAGGAGGAGGAGGACGAAGAAGAAGAGGAGGACGCACGCGTTTTCCGTCAGATTGTGCGGCAAATGAATGCTAATCTGTCTAGCGATGACGAAGAAGACGTACCCGCCATCGTATTACAAGCCGGAGGTGCTGCTCGAGGACGTTTGTCAAGAACTGTCAATGAGGTTAATCTTAACAATGTTAGAGGATTCCGCATTGACGGAACGTGGCGTCAATTGGCGCCGGACTTTCAAATGCACGGTACCGTTTATAACGTAAGACCCACTATGTACGATAGGGCTGATAATTTAATTGAAAATATAGCCAGGTTTTTACACAACGTGACGGACTACATGCACAGTCATTTTAATCCCTCGGACCAAATCTCTTGTCAGGTATCGGCGGCCGGGTTTGACGACTCTCGGGGCGGGGGCGTGGGGGTACCCTTCATGCGCCTGGATCAGTTCTCTCCGGACTTTTTGATCGCCCAGATTGAAGAAGTCATTCAATCGAATGATTGGGGTAGGGTGAACAAGGCTTTGTTTATGGGGATATCGGATACGGTGGAAAATATTTTAAAATACAAGCGGGCCCTGGTGGAAGTACCGGCGGATTTTCATCCGTATTGCGTGGTGGGGGCCATGTGGGGGGCTCGAAAGTTGATCGAGGGGGGCCGGGCGAGCAGGTTATTTCGCAATCCCCTCAGAATTAAGAGGGAATGTCGGGAGATTTTAAGACAAGCGGGATTGGGGTTGCAGCGGGAACGGGTGGATTTGTCGGACATCAAAAAGATTGCCAATACCCCGGGTTTTCAAGATCATCCGGTGGTGGTATTTTCGCGGGCCAAGACCTATTCGGTGGTGGCGAAATACAATCGCCGGGCCCCCATGTCTCCCATTTATTTATTATTGAACGGGGTGGACATTTACATCATCCGTTACTTGGGATCGTTGCTCAATGTCCCCAGTGGCTTCTTCTGTTTGGAATGCGAACAATTTTCTCGATCCAAATTAAATCACGTGTGCACGTTGGCGTATTGTCGCCAGTGCAAGACCGTGTGCGACAAGGCGTCCGAAGTGGTCCTGCATCCCATCAAATGTGACGATTGTGATCGTTTTTTCAAGAGCCCCGAATGTTTTCAACGGCATAAACAAAAGGGAGCCTCTCCCATGTTTAAGAACAAAAAAGTTTGTTCGGTGATTTTGGCCTGTGCCAAATGTAATCGGGACATTGGGGGCAGAGACGGTCGACCCACGGGCAAGGATGCTTATTCGTCTCGGCAGCATCACTGCTTCAAATCTCGGTGTTCCAATTGTGGGGTCTATTTTGAGTACGGGAAACATTTGTGTTCCTTGCGCAAAATAGACCTCACCCATCCGAAAGTCATAGAAAAGTACCGTAAATTACGGACTTTCCGCATCTTTTATGATATAGAGACCGAGCGGAGAGTCATCGAGACGGACGAAGACGGTCTGCCCACCAAAAGCGAATTCTCTCCCATCTGCGTGGTGTCCGCATCCGAAGACGAAAACGAAGAACCGCGTTTTTTTTAGGGTGAGGACTGTCTTCACCAGTTTATCAGATACGTCCACGTGGGTGAAGACAGTCTGGAAGCCACCGGACAACGGTACCAGATCATTGCGCACAATGCGGGCAAATTTGATAGTTTTATCGCCGTGCGCGCATTCATGGAAACTCGGACTGATATGCCACGCATCTTGTTCAACGGCAACAAGATTCTTAAGATGCAGGCTGGAAAAATCACGTGGCTGGACAGTCTGAGTTACTTGCAATGCGCGTTGCGTCAAGTGCCCAAATTGTGCGGTCTGGACATTGATCTGCGGAAAGGTTTTTTCCCCCACGATTTTAACACGCCCGAGAATCGAGACTACGTGGGTCCTCTACCGCCCAAAGACTCGTTTGGGATCAAATTTCATCGCAAAGACGAAATCGAGGAGTTTGACAAGTGGTACGAGGACGAGAAGAAGCGGTTTGCGCGCGAACGATGCGTCTACGATCTGAAGGACGAGATGCGTCGGTATTGTGAACAAGACGTCAAGGTGTTGCGCGCGGGGTTTTTAACGTTCGACAAAAACGTCGAACAATTGACGGGCGGGTTTCGGTGCGGCGAAGACAACTGTACCATGGCGGGTTTGGCCAATTTGCACTTGAGATCGACGTGGCCCGATTCTCGCATCGGTCAAGTGCCCGTCAACGGGTACGGGCATCACGACGTACAATCGCGCGAAGGCTTGGCGTACATGTTTTACCTGGACGCCCACAAGTACCACGGGCGGTTAGAACACGCCAAAAAGAACGCGGGCGAGGCGCGCATCACCGCGGGCCATCGATCGTTCAAAGCGGACGGGTTCGACCCTCAGACCAACACCATCGAAGAGTTTGCCGGGTGCATGTGGCACGGATGCATCAACAAGTGTTACACCCCGCAAACCAAGAATCCCATCACCGGTCGTTCACTGCTGGATTGTCGGCAGGAGTTTCAGACGCGCAACGCCCTGCTCCGCGAGGCCGGCTACACCGTCAACGTGACGTGGGAGTGCGATTTTCGCAAGCGTCTGGAACAAGATGCGGCCTTTGCCCAGAGCATTCGAGCCATTCGAGCGCAACATTCCCAATTTTTGCGCGAACCGTTCGAATTGCGAAAAGCGTTGTTCGGCGGCCGGACGGAGGCCTTTAAATTACTGCAAGAGGCCGATCCCGATAAAGGAGAGAGCATCGAATTCGTGGACGTGACCTCGTTGTACCCGTCCCGCATGGTGCAATGCGAGTACCCGTGGGGTCATCCGACCGTGATCACGGACGCGACGCCCGATCAAGTGCGCAAGTATCGGGGCTTGTTTCACGTCAAGGTGTTACCAGTCAAAGACGCTTACATCCCTTGGCTTCCGTCCCGCATCGAGACGCGAAATGGCACGCCCAAACTCGTGTACACCAATTGTCGCAAATGTGCCGAAACGTTCGATTTTCGCATTCAATCGTGCCAACACACGGACGACGAACGGGCCCTGACCGGCATCTGGACGTCGGACGAGTTGTTCGCCGCCCTGGACGCGGGCTACAAGGTGCTCGAATGCTACGAGATCTGGCATTACATGATCTGGACCACGGTGACGTACGAAAAGTACGTCAAGACCTGGATGAAGGTGAAACAAGAGGCGTCCGGCTATCCCGCGTGGGCCGATACCGAGGAGAAAAAGAGGCAGTACATTGAAAATTACGAACGTGATGAGGGCATTAAACTAGATCCGGACAAGATTGTCAAGAACGAAGTGTTGAGAAAGATTGCCAAATTATTTCTCAATTCGTCGTGGGGTTTTTGGGGAAGGGATCGCGAAAAGAAAAAGAAACAGGTGGTGCGAGATCCCGAAATGTTTTTCAAACTCATGTGCGATTCGAGTTTAAAGAATAAAAGGGCGAGTTGGCTGAGCGGGGAATGCTTGTTATTCGAGGCGTCGGTGGATCGAGCCGGTCTGGCCCCCGACACCAAGGGCAGTCTGGTGCACGCCATCTTTACCACCGCGTTGGCGCGCGTTCTCTTGACCCGGGCCATGGTGGCCTTGGGCAGGCGAACCATTTACGGGGACACGGACAGCATTGCCTTTTTCAAAGATCGGCCGGGATTTCAACCGGGGGACGTGACATTGAGCGACGGGTTGGGCGGGTGGACCAAAGTGGAAGAGGAGGGCATCATCGTCAAGATGGTGGCGGGCAGGGCCAAAAATTACGGCTACCAAGTACTCATGCCCGACGGGACGATCAAAACCAAATTCAAAGTGCGGGGCATCACCCTCAATAGTGCCACCGAAGAATTGGTGAATTTTGATACGTTACAATCCTTGGTGTGGGAATCTAAATTGAACGATATCATGGGGGATCACGGGGACAACGATGCCAACGGCATTGCCAAACGGGAGATTCGGGTACCCCGTCTCCATTTCAATCGCATCTTCAAGGGAGCCCGGGGGGACGAAGAGAGTTCTTTCACCATCCGTCCCGAAGAGACGACCAAAACCTACAAGCTGGTATTTGACAAGAGAGTCTTGGACAAGGAGACGTTTTTCACCTTTCCGTTCGGGTATTGTAAATAAGACAAGACAGAGAGATGTGTATATTTGATGTGAATTATTGTTTTCTCTCTTTTTCTTTTCCTTTTGGTTATTGTAAATAAAACATATCTCTGTTTTTATTTACAATAACCAAAAGGAAAAGAAAAACAGAGATATGTTTGATGTGAATTATTCTCTCAACCACTGTAAAAAGAAATTCCTCTATGAAATAAACAAAACAGAGAGATATGTATATTTGATGTGAATTGTTTTCTCTCTTTTTCTTTTCCTTTTGGTTATTGTAAAATAAAAACAGAGATATGTTTGATGTGAATTATTGTTTTCTCTCTTTTTCTATGAATAAACTCTAAGAAATAAATGCAACGTTCTCAACGTTTCAGCATTCTCGTCCCACTGTTCTAACGTCTTATTAAAATCCAGTCGCTCCAAAGGTGTACTCTTCACTTTTTCTACAGTTTCACAGATTTGTGCCACGATGGGACACATATTACGAACCCAACTGGTATCGTCGACTTCGTTCTTTTCTTCCAGGTCAATTTCTTTTAGCCGAACTAACGATAAACGATGCGCGTTTTTAGGAGTACTTGTTCGTGTGGGAAACATGTGGTGATAAAAAAAAAACCACGAATTCACAAAAAACAATAAGTTCAAAACATGTGTTTTGAGATCACGTGTTTTGAGTTCACCCGTGCACATCATCATGTGTCAATCCCAATTCTTTTTTTAATTCTTTAACTCGCTCTCGAAGCTGCTCGTTACGCTCTATCAACTTCTCTCTCTCATCAATTCGACCATAATAAACCGGTTCCAAAGCCTTAATCTCGTCAACAGCTTCCGACACAACCATTGCCCTGGTTCTCTTATACTTTCCAGACGCCACAATCACTTGAGGAATCACTTCTCTCAACCTTTCAAGAGCCGCTTTCTGTTTACCATACTTGACACGATCGCACATTTGTCTCTTTTCTTTCAATTGGGCTGGCGTCTTTGGAATAACTTTGGAATAACGCCATGCACCCTTCTTATTGTAGCTCAACAGATGCTCGTCTTTGATTTGACTGTTGTCTTGCTTGGAATAATTGGCTGGGGAACCTTACGAGGAACTTCGTTCAAATCGTACAGAATGACATCGGTCAAATAAGAGATGTAGCTGACAACTCCCCATAACAAATCCGCATAACTCCAATGTTGACGATAATAAAACTCGAGCGGGATCAATTCTTTCAACACATCCATTTGTCTGTTCTTTTTTCTGCTCTGATCCTCTCCCTTCTGTCGCGTTCAGCGAGTTCATAAATTTTGCCCATCTTGTTTTTAATTTTGTGACACCACGCGCGCATGTGCTGAAACAACCTTTGCAACCTTTTGCGGTTGCAATGCAAATGCCTCATCCTCCACATTCTCCAAATATCTTCATTGACAATCAACACGAGTGATTCACCAGTGTATTGTGCCCAGCACCAAGTTCCAAATGCTATGTTCTCGAATAATTGTTTTTTTTAAAAAAAAACATGACATACAGTAGAGTGGGCTGCAGAAAAAACTGTAAGACAAAAATATAGACGCTAGAAAGCATCTGTGATTGTTTATTTATCAGATTTGAACTGACCACAGCAAATCATTTATTAAATAAGATATAACAAACTTAAAAACTGGTATTTTTTGGAAAGAGAAGCAAAAGCGCATCACTGATCCGCGGTAACATGTATATAATACAAAACTCGATTTTATGTGTCCAAGACTTCCAGTTCTTCAGTTCTCTTTCAACACGGCCAGCTGCTTCTCTTCCAAACGAGCCTTCAACTCGACGTTCTGCTTGATCACATCCTCGAGTTTTGACTCCAACACCTCCTTTTCCGTCTGAAGATCGTGAATGTAATCGCACGCGTCCATACACACGGTCAATCGGGTTCTCTTGTCTTCTTCGCTGTTGTCGGGCGGTGGTACGCACTCTCTCAACTCCCAAATCACAGCTGTCAGCGTAACCTCGTTTTTTTTCTTCGCTATTCACGTTTTCACCCGCGTCCTTTCTCGCCGGGCACGCATAGACGCGACACCTCTTTTCTGGCCGTTTATAACCCGTCGAATCGCCGGGCAGATGCGAATTGCCGTAATGTTGTGGCGGTAACGGCACGTGCTTTATCTTGGGCTTTTTGATCCCCAGATCTTCTTTGACCACTTTAGTCAAATCTTCAATGTAATCTATCGTACCCTCCAGCAATTCCAAATAGCTGGTCTTGCACTTGCACTTTTTCTTCATCCGTTTATTCAAAGCGCTACACTTACACTTAGCAGGATTCTTTCTTTTATATTCCTCCGGTACCAGGGCAAACAATTCTTCATATTTTAAATGTAACGCAGCCCTCCGCTCTCTTTCACGTAAAGCTGCCAAAGTTTTGGCCGCTATTCTCTCCGCTGGCATCAATCGAGGTTTCGGCATCTTGTGCATACAACAAATAATAAAACCTTGGCGAGCGAATACATTATAAAAATAGATCCCAACATCCCTTTCTTCACTTCCGCCCGCCGCCGCCGCCATTTTGAATTCATTTCTATCCCATTTTTCTTTTTTTTCGCCATTTTGAATTTTTAATTTTTTCACTTTTCACTCCACCTCATTAGCATACCATTGGTACACTAGTACATATACTTACTACTACATTCTTTCCAACACGTAGGAAAACTTTGTAACAATAAATTACAGACCCCTAATTGATCGCGTGGGTTTTTAAACGCAATCACATAATGCGCATTTCGGGAAATACTTTTGGCATATTTCCCTGCTGGAAACATATCCTGACACAAGTAGAGTACCGTAATATCGCGATGATGCGAATGTTTGGTAAATAAATCCAATACCCGTTTATCATGACTTCCTTCATCCATTAAATCATCCAACACTAAAATACCTTGCCCTTTCAGAAACCAAGTATCCAATTCCTCTAATTCAGGAATCCCTTCATGAAAGTGGAATTTCATTTGTTCAAATTTAGGCTGCCATGCCCCATAACAATAATGAATCGCTTTGGGTGAGGTCTCAAACAAATCCAAATTGTCCTCTAATAACTTTTGAGTAAAGACTGTTTTCCCACAACCTGAAGGACCGACCACTAAAATCGAGGAAGGGGTATGAATTTGAAAGGGTTTTACTAAAGGAAAATTCATCTTGTTGACAGCTGTCACTACACAAGAAAATAAATGAGACTACCATCCAACGCTTTTTATTACTTTTTCACGAGGTTGACAAGTTTGTATTCCAGCTAGAGCATTTCTAGGTAACACAATCATATCAGCGACTTTTTGATCATTTTGCACATAATCGTGATCTGAAAATAAAGCTAAGAAATCTGTTAAAGACCCGCCACGGGCTTTGAGTTTAAGATACGCTAAACAATAATGTCCACAGGCCGAACTGTGTAATCCTTGTAATGTGGTTCCATTCGTCACCCAATGCCCTTTCTCCAGAGTCGTTATCCAGTCAATGAGGGGTCGTGTGGTTCGATACCACTCGAGAGGTAAACCATAACTATCCATGACTTCACACACGTTGTTTTCTAACCATACAGCAATCCAATGTTGACCGGGTTGTCCTGCTGGATCAGTGTTGACAATATAGGCAGCGTTCTTTTTAGGATGTCGTGGTAAACCATCACAAGGTACGGTGCCTTGAAACACTTTTTTCAAATAAGGATCTTGATCGGCAATAACATTACATTCTTGGGTCGATAAGGCTCTAAATTCCATGTTGTTTCACAGCAAAACTTTTTTTTGCGAGCTTTTTTTAAAGCGAGAGATATCTAGTACTGGTAGATGTCTTAGAGGACAGCGCCGTTGGGATTCAGCAGATTTTTCAGCAGCTTTTTTTAAAGCGAGAGATATCTAGTACTGGTAGATGTCGTAGAGGACAGCGCCGTTGGGATTCAGCGCAGATTTTCAAACTCACCATACACGAGGATGGCGATATTGTTGGCGGGGGCTGCTCGAAACTCCAATTTAAGCTGTAGGTCTCCAGACTGTTTGGGGTTGAGGTTTCGGCTATCGGCACAGCCATTGGCTACATTGTCAATCATAAACAATGTACAACCTTTTCCTTGACCCCAATCTTTTTCTTCGAGCATGTTACCTGTGAGGTGACACCAAGCTCCACTAGCTAGCAGATACCGAAAGTACCCTAACAAATCTCGACTGCTATCATTGCCTACCAATTCCAGCATTTCGTAAGGGTATTCTTCCCCACGCACAATCTGTTTGAAAGAAGTCAGATCAAATTTCTGGAAACAGAAACAGTTTCTGTCATACGCTCCATTGAAAGCACGACTGTCTAGCAAAGCCACTATCATACGGTCTGGGACTCGATTTTGAAACAAATCTCGAATTTCTTCTCGGCTCTTGGTATTTTCCATACTGTAAGTTCGAATTTCACTTCGAACGGTGGGGTACTTGGCTACAGCTTTCCCATTATGTCTCTTACTTTCCAAATGTCTGTGCACAGCTTCATTCAGTCTTAGCTGACACAAATGAAATCGTATCTTGATATCAGACTCTGTCAATCGTCCTGCTTTACCGACTCCATCCAGAAAGACTTTAGGGTCATTAAAGTGGAACTTCATCTTGATTTCAACGCCAGGCACCAAGGCTTTGCCTGTGTGAAAGACTTCTAGATGAGGGACAAAGACATAATGTCTGACTTTGCCTGCGGCCAGTTGAGCTCTTTCTGCAGACATGTTGGCTAGCAAGAGTTTAGTGTTCGCGGTCAAGGCTTGGTAATCAGCATGCCCGGCACCTGCATTGGATGTCGTATCTACCTTGTTGGCGGTCCATTGTGGGGGAGGGTTGATCCCGTTAAACCAGCCTTGAGTTCTTAGCACGGTTCGTCCATCTTTCGTGTCAAAGTTGGTCAAAGTTTGTAGATAGGCCTTGTAGTGATACGTGTCGGATTGAGGACTGATCAAAGTGCCGTTCAAGTACAGATCGATTTGTTTGATGATCGTGTGGGCTATATTGTTGGCAGGCCACAAGGTTTCCGATGCATCCCAGTTGTTCCCGTCATTCTTTTTCATCTGCAGTTCCATAGTAAAGTAACTTCGGTTCAAATCCACAAAACTTTCCAGTTTAGGTATAATAAATTCCATGGGGTTAATACCTGTGGTGGTCGGTTGAATCGTCACCATTCGATACGAATCAATACTATAATCCGTCTCCGGTTTCTTAAACAAGTCTAGCGTGGAGCTCATCACCATGTTGGCTGCCATGATGAAATGCGTTTACTTTTTGTTTTCTTTCCTTATATACTTTGCGAGTTGATAACCAGGAGGTCTACGAACTTCGGCACTAATCCATCCCCCTTTTTGATGGTACACACGACGTCCATAACCTAACCCTTTATCCCCCATCCTAAACGTAGGCCTTGATGGTATCGGTTCCATTTTCTTAATTCTTAGCAAATTCTTTGCGTGTGAAAGCTATTTCCCTAAAATATCTCGAACTTTTTTGACTTGTTTCGGAAAAAGGGCTGTGGTCACTTTGACTGCCTGTTTGACTTTAGGTTTTTTCAAAACTTTACCTAATTCCTTTTCCAAGACTTGTTCCGCTTTTCGTTTGAGTCCTCGTTTAAATCCTTCTTTGGCGCCTTTCGAAATGTTACTGGGTAACTTGAGTGGGTTACGTGTTTTTATAGCTCCTTTGAATCCACCTTTCAATGTTTCTTTAATCACCCCCGCCCCTTCTTGATCATCGGTTCGAAACCGGGTCAAACTACCTCCTCGCATGGTTGTTTCTTTTCTGACGTGTTCCACGGTGTGTCTTCCTTTTATTCTTTTTCTTCATCCACTGTTTGGTTTTTTGACCCACGACCGCCCCCAAAGCGGCTAACCCGACTGTTTTGCCTGCATCCATTATACCAGGAATGACAGCTGCTAAAGGGATGACACCTCCTTTTTGTTTTCGTTTCATGCTTGTTTAAAGTGAAGGGTGACTAAGGTATGTCCTGGTCCAAATTTAGCTAAATCGTCTCCAGTTCCGATGGTGTCGGCTACTTGTACCTCAATAATGTCCATCACTTCACGTCGTACCGGTATATATTGAATATGTTGAGGTTCAAAGTAGACTTGACCTCGGCTCGTACGATCATATTTGACTTCACGTAGTAAATCCACAATCTTGTCACCCACCATCGTACTGCTACCCACATCCGAATACACATGCAGGGTTCTCCTAGGATCCTGAATCACACTTCGAAACGCTTGATTCAAGTTAATAAAGGTCCAGTTGACCCGCATACTAAGAAAAATCCAGGTGACATTGTTATTATCGGTGGCACTGGTAAAATACAGCGGATCCGAAGCAGGAACAGTCACAAAATCCACCTCATTCTTGGCTGGGACTTTTCCGTTCGGAAAACTCATGATGAGATTGGGTCCTAGTTGAAATCCGCTTTCGGTTTCCACAAACCACCCCATTTTGAGACACACACGTTTGTTAAAAGCCGCAAACGGGCTATAATTTTGAACCGCTCCAGAGGTATATTGATGTCGTGCCACATGACTGTTGTCCAAGAACAAATCCTCTCCTTGCCATGTCCACGTTAAACAGGTATTCTTGTTGTTTTCTTTGTAATGAAACCCATAGCTTTGCCAATTTTCTTCTTGAAACCACTTATCCGTCCATTTTAAAATGGTTTTCATAAAACTGACCCCGTTCACCACCCATCCATCGTCTTGTAAGATTTGCAGCTTTAAATTAAACGTTTTGTTTATACGTTGTCTACCCAGGATAATGTAACACGTTTCTCCAAAAATATCTTCCTCTAAATCAGCTAAAGCCGACAAATTGACGTTGGTGTCGGGTAGGGAAATGGAACTCAACCCTACCTTCCATCCATCTCCCATCAATCTCAAAGGAGTCGGTAATCGTACCTTGAATGCATTCGAGGTATTACCGGGAAATTCTTTTTGGCTACTATGACTAGGTAAGGTCACAAAGAACGACATGTTGACAAATGATTAAAATCTTTATTCGGCTGCCTTTTTAAAGTGTAGGGTCACAAGGGTATGATCGTCTTTAAACTTGACTAGTTCTTCTCCATATTCCGTGTTTTCCGTAATGTTGACTTCGATGATATCAATCACTTCGCGGCGTACGGGTAAAATAGTGAATGTGTTTTGGTTCATAGTAGACTTTGCCTTGACCTTGACGAGGATAATGCACTTCTTTCAACAAATCCGTAAAACGGGCACCTACCATAGAACTTCCTGCTACATCGGAATACACATGAAGCGAACGTATGGGTTGTTTCACAGCCCGATCAAACGCTAAGTTGAGGTTGGTAAATTTCCAGCTCACCCGTCCACTGAGATAAAACCATGTTACTCCAAAGTTATCCGTTTCATGTCGCACGTAAAGATTGTTTCCATTTTTATCTCGAAAATCATGGCGACCTCTGGTTTGTACTTTATGGTCATGATACACAATTTGGAGGTTGTCACCAGCTTCCCAGTCATTCTTCCAATCGGTGCGAATCCATCCCATCTTGATGCCCAACACGGAATTAAACGCAAAATGGGGTTGTAAGTTGGTGACACCCGAAAATGGTACTCGTACTAATTTGGAGTTGTCCAAGAGTAAATCGTTGCCATCCCAAGTAAACCTAAAGTAGGTATGATTCTCTCCATGTTTTTCCACAGATTCATACTCTCGTCAAAACTCTAGACTTTGTTGTTGCTGTAACCATTGGATGGATGCTTTCATAAACGTGACTCCATCCCGAATCCAATCCGTGTCTTTTAACTCTTTGAGTACCAATTTGTGAAACTTGTAATCAAAGGAATTATCTTTTTTCTTACGAACCGAAGACAAGAAAAATACGGGTTGATCGTAAGGGGTAAGGGGTAATGTGTGTGAGGTTGATACCCCGATCTGGTATGGAAATAGAAGCTAAACCCACTAGCCATCCTTCCCCTAACAAACGTAAAGGTTCGGCTAAACGCACTTTAAACGAACTGGCATGATTGTTGGGAAATTCTTTGCGACTGCTATGACTGGGTAGGGTCACGTACATCTTCGGTGCTAATCCAGCTGTTATACTTGTCAGGCCACCCTTTCCATTTAACCAACAACTGGTTTTTGCGTCGTTTAAGTACTTTTTCGACCCGAAACACATCTGTCGTATACACTTTTTGTAAATCTTGCTCATAAAAGGTCCCTTCCACAGGTGTACCATCCCATTCGGTAATCTTGTAAGCAGGAAAGGGTTTGACTTTATCCACCAAAAACACTTCTTCCGTCCAACCCGGTAAATAGCCTTTAGCAAAAGGGCGATGAATTTTATTGAGGCGAACCCTATCTCCTTTTTTCAACGTGGGTTTTCGTTGTTTAGGTGGTTTTCCATACAAGGTATTCCAAACTTGTCTTTCGTTTTTAAGCGTGACCTCTTTAGGAGCCATCTTGATACTAGAAAGTACACTAGCATTATAACCTTTGACTAAATCTGGTAACACATCCGTAAACTTGAGTGTATTGGCGGCGGTAAAATAACGATACATCCTTTCTTTTAACGTACGATTAAACCGTTCTACCACGGCTGCTTTCGCATCACCACCCGTCGAAAAATGCACAATGTTGTTCTTTTTTAACCATGCTGTCATGTCTTTGTTATAAAATTCTTTGCCTTTATCGGTTTGAAGTTTTAACGGTTTGCGTCCTTCTTTAAGAATTTGGTCAAAGGCTTTGACGACCGTCGGACCTTTCTTGTCTTTTAACGGTTGTACCCAAGCATATTTGGATAAAATATCAATCACCGTCAACAAATAACGAACGCCCTTGTTTTCTTTAGCAATATTTTGAGTTTCGATCAAATCCGATTGCCATTGATCATCTCGGCTCATGACTTTAATGGGTAAGGTAGGAAATCCTTTACGTCGTCTGGGTCGATGTAACGTATATGCCAAATCTTTGCGTAATAAATTTTGGGCTCGTTTGTTTGAAATCTTCCACGTCTTGGCAAAACATTCCACCCCTCCTAAACTACCGGGTTTAGAGGGATCCCGATATCGCTTAAGGAGAGCTTGGGCTGGAGTGACTTGTTTCTTTTTAGAAACCATAGCAGCTCATATAGATCACCCAATGTCGGTATCGAAACCTTTTTGACAATCTGTCGAAACCAGTAAAAGGGTTTATCACTCTTTTCAAGCCATAGCATGTAAGCCACCCATCGATACAAATTAAACTCAATATGAGTTTCTTCTAAAATCTCTAAAGGGCTGTCAACATAAGGTGGTAGCGACTCTATATTTGCTTCGTTTAACTCGAATAGTTCTCGACACACACGGAGATGACTTTTATAGCGGACCCACACTCTCAAAGTCTCACAGAGAAACAACACACACGTACTCATGATGTCAAATGATGTTTCTTTTAAAAAACACCTCTATTTATTTCAAAACTAGCCTAAGACCTTTTGTATATTTTAAAAGGGTGAACGAACATTTTACAATTTGCTGGACTTCATCAATTGGATCGATGAAGTAGCTCAGGATGGAATGGCGTAGAAACCAAGATAACAAGGCTTCAGCAGCTATTAACGTTGTCAATGGTTTGTAGTCAAATGAGTTTACATATGGTCTGAGACCCTTTTTTATAAACAAAAACATAAAATTTCTATTACATCCATACGGAAGAACTTAAAATGACAAAATACTCTTTGATATGCAAGCTAAATGTAATACCTTACACAATGCTATCGTATTGAAAGATACGACCTTAAAGGATAGGGATTGGCTTTGGTTTAAGTTTTCGTCCCCCAACAAAGAAACCGAATTCACCGATGTGGTGAATGGACTTCAGTTCAATGGTGCGTTTATGGAAAACGAACGTTTTGCTCTGTAAAAAGCGCTGAGACAAGTCTACATTGAACATCTCAAATGGGTTCATGTTATATCACACGCTATAAAGAAAGCAGCCAAACTATACTAGGATAAGAATAAAGTCAGAGAAAACAAGAAGTAGCAGAGCTAAAATAAGCCTAGTTTCGCGTTTTCAATCACACTTGGGTGTAATGGTACATAGTCTGGTTGAATGTCGCTGAGTAGGTTTCGCCCCACACAAGTTTCTTGACGTCTTTGTTCGGCATGTGTCAGTCCTTCTCCATACATCTTGGGTGGTTTAATTTCTCCCAGGTCCGGTATGGTATTTAACCAGTCTTGCACGGCCAGAGGATCCCTCACGTTTTCTTTTTTGACTTTAAGATCTGCCCATCGAAAAAACTTGCAACGGTTATCATTTCCACAGGCCAAGTACAAGCGGTCTGGATTCTTCTGACTGAAACTCTGCTTGAGGATAGGGACATTTCCACACAAACACGTGATTTTCTCCCACCGATCGCAGACATCGGGATGAATGTTTTTCCTGACTGCAGACATGTACTTTTCTCCATTTTGTTTACCACAGAACAGAAAGCAAGTCCAAGCGGGGCATCGTAGATATTCCCACCCTGTTTTAGCAGTGCGTTCCTCCATTTTTTTCAAATGATAGGGACAGGTCATAACATCCGTAGGATCAGCGAGTGGTTGATCAGCCCAGTGGAAGAACTTGCATTGATGTTGTCGACAAGCCAAGTACATACGTTCAGGGTTGTTTTCCGACTTGCTTTGGCGAAGTCCTGGTAGAAAACCACAACAACACTGTAATTTCCCCCAGTGATCATGGATATCCTTGTGGACTTTGTTGTAGACTCCTTGTAAGTAAGATGTTGCGTTGTCATCGTTAAAGACAGAAATCAGACATGGTTGATCGGTACATCTGGATAAATGATACCCTTTGTTGTTAACCACAGGTCCTATCGTCTCCATATGAAACGGACACACACGTGGTGGGTCTTCTCCTTCGTCTAGCAGTTGATAACACTCCTTTACAGCTTTGACCGGTGTGTTGAGGGGCGTCATCTGTTGAATGGCTTGATCCAGTTGTTCCGCGTCTTTTTCTAGTTGTTGTAGCATTTCTACGGATTCAAGTGGTGGTTCTCGTTTCTTTCCTTTAACAGGTCTTTTGACCTCTTGCTTTTCTACTTCTTGTCGAATTTGTTCGACAGTCTGATATACTTCAGGATCATACGGTCCTCGTTTCTTCTTCTTAGGTTGGTTGTTTTGGGGTAGCGTCTTTGCGGATAAAGTAACCGCATCTTGATGGACAATACTCAGATCTAGCGGAGCTGGACGTTTCTTCTTGCTCGACATCATGAGTGAATGATCTGAACGGTTCAACGACCCGTCTTATACTAAACAGAACAATAGGTAGTTTAACGTCACAATAGGGTTGCCCCTGTTTGCCCAGACTTGTCCACAATACGTCATAGCGTCAGGGACGCTGTAAACATCCGGTAGTTTGACATTACAATAAGGCTGCACCTGTTTGCCTAGACTTGCCCACAATACGTCATAGCATCAGGGACGCTGTCAACATCCGGTAGTTTGACATCACAATAAGGCTGCACCTGTTTGCCTAGACTTGCCCACAATACATCATAGCGTCAGGGACGCTGTAAACATCCGGTACTTTGACATCACAATAAGGCTGCACCTGTTTGCCTAGACTCGCCCACAATACGTCATAGCGTCAGGGACGCTGTAAACATCCGGTCGCTTGACGTCACAATAACCTAAACAACTATAAAGTAGCCACAGTTTGCACAGAGAAGTCAAATGTCCCCTAACATCAACATGTCTCCATCAACAGAGTCTCTATGTGAAAAGATGGAATTAGAACCTGAGATCAATCTTTCAAACTTTTCGCTTGATGAGAAAGAAGACGCAGGTGATGTCATTCAAGAAGCTGCTTTTATTTTAGGTCGTTGCCTACCGAATAGATTGGACCCGCTGTACCGTAAGTACTACAAAGTCAAGAACTCTGATACAACCTATGCGTTTGGTGTGTTAGCCGAGAACCGAAAAGAAGTCGAAGGATCTGTAGGATGGACAGTACAAATGGCTATCCAATTGCAGAAGCATGTTTTTGTCTTTGATGTCAATTCCCACCAATGGTATAAAGGAGACCGTTTTGAAGCCCGACTACCAGACAGCGAATTCAAGACCTTGGTGAACTGCTTTGTGCCCTGTCAACCACCTAGCCTGGATCAGAAGTCAAACATCAGCTTACCTGTCTGTTTTGGAAACCCCACCAGTTACGAGTTGGAACAATTACTGGCCCGACGATGCTAAACCGATTGGATACCATTTTAGCAGACTACGACAAGGAACGTGAAAACGCGACCACATTGCAACAATTACAAGAAGCCGCTAACAGGGTCGTCGAAAGAATAAAAGCTTTACCGGAACAGACAACAATAGAACAGTGGATTTTAGCTTTATTCCGAGGTTTGTCTAGCCAAGGGAGTTCAACAAGATGTCGTTAGAAGACTATCAACGCGCTTTAGCCAGAAATTATGTGGTTTATGGTGATGGTATTACGGATGTCAGTTATGTCGCAGAAACCATCACTCAAGAATATGGCATTGGATTTCAAGTACCCACACCTACCAGAGACCGTGAAAAAGTCATTGCAGCCATTATACAAGCCAATGAAACTTTACAGCGGGAACCGCTACAAGATGTAATGATATCCTTATTACACCGAAAATATCCGGTAATTCTTCAAGCGGATACCATCTTTGCTTTTGGACGAATGGAAAAGAATTGTAAAACGTTACGCGGAGGGACAGGTTGGTGCGTACAAATGGCGATGGATATGGGAAAAACAATCTATGTCTACGATATTGAAAGTAGTACTTGGTTTCAAGCCAGAGACAAGAGGTTTCGTTTAAAACAAGACTTACCTACACTCGCTTTCAGAAGTGTGGTCTTAGGTTCAAAACAAATCGGACCTATTACAAATAACGCGATACAACATTTATTTCATAGAACTTTTAGTACGCATCTACAAGACTTGACACGTCATTTAGACGAATTTGACTTGTAGCTTCGCTACGTAAAAATAAATTGGTCATTGCTTTGTTGTTTTCTTGCGCTTTTGGTGAAAAGCTTTCTTAAGATGTGTTAGCTCCTAAAAGAGCTGTTGCTTTGTTGAGAATAAAGATGTTTAAAACGTTAACTGGTCTGCTTCTGGTCTCTGTTCTGGGTCTTGATGCCATAAGGGTTGAAATTCTGGGTCGGGGCTGGGGCGACGCTGAAAGGCGACCACTTGATAAATCACCATATCCCCCTGTTCACCGTTGTAAGGAACCCGCTGGTATTTCATAGACCAAAGGGTTATGGCAAGCGAGTATACATCGGCTTTGGAGGTCGGCAGATGTCCTTTAAACAGCTCAGGGGCTCTGTAGGCTGGGGTTCCTTGTTGAGTGGAAAACACTGGGTTGGATGCTGTTTGGGAACAACCAAAGTCTATGATTTTACACAGATGGTTTTCACCGACCAGAAGGTTTGCAGGTTTCAGATCCAGATGTAAGATGTCGTTGGTATGCAGATAAGTCACGGCGTCGACGAGTTGTTTTGCATAGGTGCACCACGGATACGATGATTCGTTGTTAATCAAACTCTGTAAAGTTTGAGCTTGGGGTACTCGCTCCATGACGACGACGAGTGTCGGGTCCAACTCCACGGCAAACACTTGGATAATATGGGGATGACGCAAACCAAGGACCCGTGCTTCGGCTTGGAAAGCTTCTCTTGTCGCTGTTGGATTTTTGGTGGATGATTTTGTTTTCTTAAGGGCCACGGGTTTTCCGTGAAAGAACCCTTCGTAAACCTCGGCGAATCCACCACTACCTAATCGCTGTCTGAACTCCATGCTGGAATGAACACGTGGGTTTCACCGTCTCACTTTTTATACCGTCTTTGAGAGACCGCTCGGATCGAAAAACGCATACTAATTTTGCGGTAGCGTTTGTCGGACTTTTTTCTTTGAAAAAAATACGATGTTTCCTAAGAGGAGCGGTTTTTGGTTATAAAGAAAGCTTAGTTTTATCATTATCAACTAAGAAGCAAACATGTCTCGTCTTGTGAAATCCTACTGGGATCTCTTACCAACAGAGATTCAGGTCTACATCATGAAGTTAGCTGATCGCAGTCATCACCGAGACCATCTTCAAGTCGTCCACGAGGTATTAGATCACTTTTGGTCTATTTGTCGTTGTGGCCCGTTTCACATGCTGCGTGAAATACAATGGGCAAAAACCTTTAAGATCAGACACGGTATTCGTGCCTTTCTACGCTCACAGAACCAAGTGATCTTTAAGAAAACCATATGCTGTCGCCGAAACGACGCCATCTATCAACGATTACTCAGCCTGGCCGAAGAAGAAGACTAATGTCTTAGCAAGATAAAAACGGCTCTTTTAGGAGCCAACAAAGTTTTTGACCAAGAAAGTTAATCATGATGTTTTTTTATTTTGCAGGTCTTAGAAAATCTTTGGCGTATTTGTCGTTGCAGTCCTTTTCATATGCTGAAAGAAATACTCTTTTGTAAAAAGAGAAAATGGAAGATCACGTGTGGTATACGTCGATCTCTTGAACGTCAAGGCTATTGCGGCTTCAACCGACGCTGGGAAAGGAAAACACTGTGTTGCCGCAAACACTCTGACAGTGACTTAGAAGAAGAGTAGTTTAACAACTACCACAAAACAACGGTTCTCTGACAGTGACTTAGAAGAAGAAGAGTAGTTTAACAACTACCACAAAACAACGGTTCTTTTAGGAACCACCAAATCTTAGAAAAGCTTTTTGACCAAAAGCGTAATATTAGCAAAAGAATTTTTACGTAAGATAACAACAAAGCTTTTGACCAATAAAGCAAAAGAAAAATAATGTTTGACCCAAAGAGGATTCGAACCTCTAATCTTCTGATCTGGAATCAGAGGCGTTACCATTGCGCCACTGGGCCATCCGATGCGGTTGAAAAGTAAAATATAAGAGAATAAAAAGGAAGCCCAAAGAGGATTCGAACCTCTAATCTTCTGATTTCCAATCAGATGCGTTACCATTGCGCCACCGGGCTCTCCCACAAGGAAGCGATTGAAACTAAACTATCAAATATAAGAGAATCGAGTACCTATTACAAAATATGGTTGTTTATTCAGCGGGAGACCCATTCGCTCAATTAAGTGGGCTTACTGGCATCTCGAATAAATGGCTGTCCGCTTTTTTAAATCCCACAAGGAAGCGATTGAAACTAAAAAGTGATAGATAAGGCAACATGGTCTGTATTAGAAAGTACCAGGTAACAAGGAGTTTATTCCGTCTCGACTAAGTGACATGGAATATAGCTAGAAGCCCTGGTCCGCTTTTTCGCCTCAATTGTCTAGTGGTTAAGACAGTGCGTTGTGGCCGCAAAAACCCAGGTTCGAGTCCTGGTTGGGGCAATTGTTTTCCACTAGTACAACTTATTCATCTCATTACTCAGTCAGCCCGGGCTTGGCGCAGTCAGGTAAGTATCAGGTTTCTAATTCTCATCTTCTTCTAAATTTGCCAGGTTCGAATCCTGGTTGACGCATTTCTTTTTTCTTTTTTCTAGTAAGAGACTTTGTAAGAAACAAAATGACCGGAGAAGAAACCTTACCGTAAGATGTGGAAAATAAACTTAGGGTTAACATCATAACGAAAAACAACATGGCGGACTTGAAACCTTCCCGTAAAACAAGATGGCCGCTTCGGAGAAGAAACCTTCACGAGAAAAAAACAAAATGACCGCTTCAAAATAAACTTAGGGTTAAAACAAAATAAAACAAGAATAAATTAGGGTTAGAAATCCAACATGGCCGCTTAGAATAAATTAGGGTTAGCACCCGCTTCTCGACTTAGGGTTAGCCTGCGAAGCGGGCTAGGGTTACGCATCTCATTAACTCCATCAACCTAATTAATTATGAATCGCCTGAATTGCCGGACATATACTCTTATATCTGTCATCAATTCCAATTTGATATTGGTCATTTTCAACATAGCATCCCATGATAAGCCTGGAGATGTGAAGTAATGACATGGGTCTAGTTTGTAATACTGTATGCATGTTTTCCTGAAATTCTCAAACACATCAGCTAACAAAAGGATGTCAGATTTTAGATACAAATCATGGTATTCACCCATATTTTTTAATTTGAATGTTTTCCACACGTTTTTAGCATGTTGATAATCTTCATCTGTTATGTGTTCATTGCTCAATATGCTGTAAAATTCTTCTTTTGTTGGTAAGTCTATTTTATTGAACTTTTCAAAACTGTCCATATGATCATAAGGATAAACTCCTTTTTGCTTCATCAGTTCGAATTGTTCTTGTTTGAATCTATTGTATGTGTATTTGAAAGCTTCTGTTGGTAAGTTGCTGACCAATTTATCCAAACTTGAGCTCATGAATTGGAAACTATCGATGAATGTCAGATGATTACCAAGCATGAAAGCCATGTATTTTTCCATGTTATTGGGAATACCATTGATATTCATCTGTATCTCCTCTCCTTTTTTATTTTTGCATGTGTACTTTTTTACTATTTCACCAATCTGTTGCATTATAAAATGGCTGTCATAACCTCTCAGATTGTGGAATATAACAGGAATTTTGATCTTGTCTGGTTCGATTTTTAGTTTTAGATTACATTCTTGGTGAGATGAGCCTCTATATTTTCCTGTGACATGGCAATGGTCTCTGACTTTAATGTCTTTTTCAGTATATTTTTTTCACATATATGACATTCATTGGCTTTTTGAAATTCATCTTCATCCTTTTCAGTCATTCTCAATGGTTTGTTGAAACGTTTTTTCATTACTTTTTTGCAATACTTAACCTCCTCCAACATAGATTCCATGAATTGATGAACAGCATTTTCACCTCTATATATCTGCTCTGGTTTGGTATATTTATCATCATAACAGCATACGACCTTGTACCCATAACCACAATCTGTATGCTTTTGGTAAGCTTCAGTATAGGAATTATTACCACATGGTAGACATCCTTGCACTTTCTCTGTTATAGCTTCAAAGTCAGCGTAGATGACAAACGGTACAGCTTGTTGTTTGTGAAAGTTATTAAATTTTAATACGTTGTTGTCTTTATCAGGCATTTTTATCGCTTGTTTACCATTCACTTGGATGCAGTTTTCTTTATGGTTGATCAATATTCTTTCCGAACTGAAACATTGTAGACAATACATGCAAAAGTGTTTTCTCTCCTTATGCTTTGTTTGATTGTACATGAACTTGTTGAAATCTTTTATTAGGACATAATGGTATATGAAAGTTTTTTTTCAAATAAGAGTTATCTTCTTCCTCATCTTCATCTTCAAATGAGTCATTTCGTTTACTGAATGTTTGTAACACCAACCCAGCACTCAAATCTTCATTTGATGGTTTTCCTATAACCAACTCTTCACCCTCTCCAGTTATTAACAATAGGTTCATTTGATCTTCAAACTTTTCTTTTGATACATAGACAGGGTATGGTTGTTTCTCTTCATATCCGAAAACGTTGATATTGATATTATTCTGCCTCTCTATTTTGTTATACTGTTTGACATTAACCGGGAATCCAATGCCTGAGTAATCCAACTTTTCAATGTGTTGTTTGTCAGTCTGTTTTTCTTTGAGGATACTTTTGTTGTGGGTTCAAATGTCTTATGTGACACCATCTGAAGCATTCATTATCCTTATTTTTCATGTTAATCAATCCTTTTGCACTGTTTCGTAGTTCTTGTGGGAGTTGAATGTAGGACGATCCTTTAAGAGGTTTGTATTTTACAATATTAAGGTAATGGCTGTCAACTGATTTAATTGTCCAACCAGATCCCTCCGATATCCATTGCGCTACCTTATTCAGTATCTGTTGTTTAGACAATTGTAATGAGTAAGCGATTTCTGTTTGGTTGATTATTGTTTGAGCTGAACTGTTGAAATATGCTGACTTATATACTGTTTCATCATCGGATTGTTTTTTGAAAGTGACCATTAGTGTTTCAACATATTTCAAGCCTTTCATTTCATTCAACAATGTGTTAATATGAGATTCTGTGGCCTTTCTGGTGTTTTGCATTTGAACTAAAGGGTCTTTATTGTTTTTAATGCTGATTTCATATGATTTAGTGTAGCCTTTTAAAGCATTTTTGCTTTGTTCTATTTTTGTCCTCGGTGTTGGAACCGGTTTTTTGACTGTATTTTGTTTAGTTCGTTGTACTGGGACCGGTTTATAGTCATCTCTGAGTTGAGTAGGTGGTGGTATTATATTGTCTTCATAATCTTTAACCATCTGCTTGACACTCTTGCGAGGTGCAGGAACTGGTTTGTGGTCATCTATAATGATTTTGGGCTTCTTCACAGATTGCTTCATAAGCATATTGATTAATTGACTTTTACTGAGTTTTTTCAGCTCAGCTTTGTTCATATCTATATGATTAGATTTTTCTGATTTCATTATATATACTATAGTAGAGATAATTCTTTATATGGTTTCAGTTGGTGCTTTCAAATGATCCATTCTTGAATCAATTGAAAATTTTTTTGTGTTATGTCTATTATTTTTTATTCATTATGTTATTGTATATGGTATTTTTTCGGTGCTTAATCGTTTTCAAATGACAGAACTTTCCTGCAAGTGAGTAGTTAATATCGTTATTGCATACATGACGATACCATTCCTTATTCAACATGTATTTTGTTTTACTGTTTTTAATGGCATCCTTCCTCTCTTCTTCAGTTGAATACTTCGGTGGTCTGCCTCGACTTCTTTTGATATTTTGTTGATTTTGCATATATACTGTTACTATATATTATTATTTTATCTTTATGTATATATTTTGAATGATTCTTCAATGTTTTTGTTGACTTGAATTTTCTAGAACAATGATTACATTTTATCCTCACTCCATCAAAATAATGGATGATTTCTTCTAGAATCTCATCATAATCATTACTAACACTTTGAAATTGTTATTTCCATACTCTTGTAACATTATTTGTTGTTTATCTGATAACTTTCCACTTCCAGATGGAGATTTGAATTCAATCGCAAAACCTGAATACTTTATATGTAGATTCTGTATGATCAGATGAGGAGATCCTTTCTGATAACCCATATTATAAGATCTTAATCTCATATAACTATTTATTTGGTTTTCACCTAATGTTGCATTTAAAAGTGCTTTTGGATAATGGTTTCTTATGAAGTTGACCACTTTTTTATGTAAGTCATATTGTTTGAAAATTAAAAGTTAACATTTTGAAAGGTTTGTGGTTATATTCATACCGTCCAGTTTTTCTGATTGATGGTAAAACCTCTTTTGTGACCCAACGTTTAAATTCTTTCGCTTTATCCATATCAGATCTCAAAATGAGGCTATACAGTCCGGATTCATTTATATAAATAGTGTTTTTGGTATTCCCTATTAAAGGTAACGAATCGTTACCTTTGGATTTGAGTTCGTTTAATGAACATTTATCTTCAGAATCAATATGATCAATAATCGCTTTTCGTGAGTTTGAATATTTTAAAATGCTTGCAACAGTCTTAGCACGGAACCGTACATCTTCATCCTTTTTAATAATAGCTAATTTATTTCCTTCATAAATAAAAATTTGTCATAATAGACATAATATATCAATATATTATATTCTTCCGTTTAAAACCTATTCACCAAAGAAGATGATAGCTCCAGAAATTTGCTGAATTCTTGTCCTTATACGTTAAATTGCCTTCCTTATCTTCTATCTTGGATGCTCTTTTTCGGTATCGTACACGTCTCTTCCAGTCTTGATGTGATAAAAAATCTTTATACCTTGAATCTCCAAAATGAATTTGTTTATTATCCTTAGTAGTGACTACATATTTTTTATTTTTACGGTCTGAATAACTCAGATCTCTTGCATCGTATATAACTTTAGCTCTATGTTTTAATGAGTCGAAATCCTTACCAGTTACGATATTCATATATATTATTATTATATTATTTGTAAATCCTTGAACAGTATCCAACTGTTAAAATGATCACTATAACCCTTCCACTTTACTAAAGCTTGTTTCTTCTTATAATCCCTCCGAATGACTTTATCAATACGGAAAACATCCTGTCTGGCTTTTAATAATTCGGGTTCATAAAAACTCCCTTGAATATCTTCACCTCTGAGATCCTTTAGTTTGTAAGTAATTGGATTCGTACATTGGATTTTATCAACTGTAAATACTTCTTCAGTCCAGTTTGGAGTATAACCTTTGTCGAACACATTCCGTTTATACTTAGATATTCGGACCTTATCACCGACTTTGAACTTTGGTTTCTGTTTTGATGTTTCCATATCACCGTATAGATTAACGTAAACAGTTCCTTCATTATTTTTCTTTGAAGCCTCTACGGGTGTCATTTTTATAGAACTGTGTTTAGTGTTATTATACTGTTTCAATATTTTAGGTAGTATGTCCAAATATCGTGTATTACCTTCGATAGTGAACTGCTTCCACATTTTGGTTTTAATCGTTCTGTTCCATCGTTCACAAACACTAGATTTTTCCTCATTTTCGGTTGAGTACAAGGTTATTTTATTCTTATCAAGTAGTTCCTTAACATGTTTGTTATAGTACTCTTTACCTTTATCAGTCCAAAGATATTGTGGTTTTCTACCTTCCTTAAAAATTAATTTGAATGCTTCAGCAACAGTTTCTCCTTTTTTGTCTTTTAAAGGGATAATCCAACCATATTTACTGAACAAATCTAGAACCATTAGAAGGTATCTGTAGCCATCGTTCCATTTGCTGAACTGATGGATTTCGACAAGATCAGAGCACCATATCTCGTCAATACGATTTGTGATAACACGCCGCCGAGTAAAGTTACGTTTTATGGGTTTATGTAATTCATCCGCTAATTTTTCTTGCCAGTTTTCTTCACTCGACGGGCTTTCACGTTTTTTGTCTTCTTTTGTTTGATACCAAGACCAAGTTTTTGTTTTGCGTTTATTAAAAATCGTGCTGTTTGACCCCATTTTGGCATTTGACCATAAGGAATCATATCAAGTGACTTAACCATTTTCTTATCACATTCACCCTTGTCTTTTCCCATGTCATAACAGATATCATGATGTGCTGCTATTTCATCTACTTTATTGTAAGGTTGTACATACCATTTGGTAACCTCACCAGTGTTTTTATCATATTCCAACTGTTTTTCAAGCGGGTTATAGGGTCCCATGTATTTATACTTTCCAGGAGTCCATCCAGCCTTTGGTCTTGGTAGTTTACCTATCATTTTATGGATATCTAATGCACCACCATCTAAATCCTTTCTGTTAGTTTTATAATTCCTTTTGGGTCTGATTTTAGTAGACAATTGATTTAATGCTTGACTTCCGAGATTTTGAATCATCGGATTAAGTTTATCGAGAGTATAATCGATTGCTTTCTTTTGCAGTTTAGGGTTTCTTAATGCTTCACTACCATAATATCGTCCCATTTCAACAGCCTTTTTACCTAACCAAGGAATACCATGATGCACAAACATAATTATCTAAACCTGTTGATGCTACTGTATCTAGTACGCCCGCCCCTTTCGACGGGCTAACCCGTTTCCCGTCTGTTTCACAAATTTAGTCTTTGTCATTTTACATTCAGAACAAATACATTTCATCATAAGCCTCCCATTTTTAGCCTTTTCATATCTTTCACTGCCGGGTACACATTCTGTTGTCGTGAAAGTAACAGTTGTATTGTGTAACGTTTTGTTCTAAGTTTGATATTGCGTGATTCAGGTCATTAAGGATAGAATTTCGAAGTTCGTGTTATGAGAACAAGCATGACAGATTTCCAGTTAGTTGATTGACAGCTAATTAGCAGCAAGCTATAATTTCTTTTCCTCTTGTCAACAAGATTGCAGATTTGATAATAATGTCATGAAATAGTCCGAAAGCCAATCAAATTAAGTTTTGGATAAAGTTTAGGGAGTGCCGCGCTCTGGTTCAAGAGAGTTCATCAAACAGTGAGAGAGAGAGGAGTCCTGTACGTGTGTAGTGTGAGATTAATAAAAGTGAAGTTTGCGAAGAACGGCCTGTTAAATCTTGGCATTCGCAAAACAGTGGCACCTTCGGACGGGACTGGAAGTCGCTCAACAAGCATCCAGTGATCATACAGCCAAGAACATGGAAAAATTGGAAGCAGACATTCAGGGTAAACTAAAACTTATCAAATTTACCTTGGGGAAAACAAATGAAGTTCTCGAATCGAACAGTGCGCTCGCAATCAACAGACACCGCGATGTGCTGAACACCTTAGTGGGAAGTATAGATCAATTAAAGCTTCAAGTATTGGAAGAAATGTTTAAGAATAGCGAAACTGAGGAGGTCATCGCTACTTGGACCGCGGGCATTGAAACCCAGGTCGCCGAAGTTGATACGAAGGTCACATATCTAAACGAGCAGTTAACTAGAATCAAAGCCGAAGAAGACCATAAAGCTAAAGAGTCCGAGAAAATCCTTAAAACAAAAGAGCGAGAAGAACAGCTAGAATTCGAACGGCACAGCTCAAGCAGAAACTTGAGTTCAAATTGAAAATAGAAGAATGTAAGAAGAATCACACAACAAAAGCGAGCGAAGTTAAAACCAGCGAAGCACAGCACACGAAGCTTCCTAAGTTGACAATCACCAAATTCAATGGTTCCCACACTGATTGGCTCCGTTTCTGGAATATTTTCAAAGCTGAAATAGACAAGTGTAGTGACTTGGCGGGGGTGACAAAATTCGCTTACCTCAAAGATCTGTTGGAGCCAAAAGTAAGAGCGGGGATTGATGGCCTCCCATTTTCGAGTGAAGGGTACATGCGTGCTAAAAACCTCCTAAAGAGCAAGTATGGGAAAACATCAGAGATAGTGAATGCGTACGTACAGAACATAATGGCATTACCTATTATCAGTGGTACAAATCCAGTGAAGATTCATCAGTTTTATGAGAAATTGTTGTTTAATGTGCAAGCACTAGAAACGCTAGGAAAGTTGAAAGAAGTCAATGGATACGTGAGAACATCCCTAGACAAGCTAGAGGGAATTCGAGGAGATCTCGTGAGAACAGACAACGACTGGTGGGAATGGGACTTTACCAAGTTTGTAGATGCCCTTAGAAAGTGGACCGAAAGAAATCCCGTACCTATCAAATCGACTGACAAGAACCAGGACACCCATCCTTCCAGACGAACCTCGCGTGACCCAGTCTACAACACCCAACAGGGGGACATACGTCTGCATGCATGTGTTTATTGTGACAGCGCTGACCACAGGACACGTGAGTGTAATAAAATCACCGAGCCAAGTCAAAGAAGGAAGATTTTGATCCCAAAACGCCTCTGCTTTAACTGCATAGGAGCTGATCACAAGGTGACGGAATGTAAGAGTAGGAGAACGTGCTTAAACTGCAAAAGAAGACATCACACATCTATCTTTGACAGCCGAACCATGGAAAACTCAATGACGGCTGCTCAAAACGGTGATGGTCCAGTAGTTTATCCAGTGGTGGTAGTGGAAGTCGCAGGAGTCAAATGTCGTGCCCTACTAGACTCTGGCGCAGGAAGTTCGTACGTCTCTGCCGCACTGCTTAAGAAAATTGGAGCCAAACTTCACCATTCTGGTATGCGCAAGATTGAGATGATGTTTGGCTCAGTCAACCGAACGATGGAAGTTTATCGAATCAAACTGCAGTCTATAAATGGAGACTTTGAGATGGAAGCAGACGTGACCAAGGTGGAAAAACCGCAACTTATGATGTTGGAGAACCCTCGCTACAAGAAGCTCATAGAGAAACATCAGTATCTGAAGGGCGTGATTATTGATGACACTGACGACAGACCTCGCCTACCTGTTCACCTTATCCTCAGAAACAGTGAATGCCCCAGGATAAGCACCACTGAGCCTCAGCGAGTGGGGAGAGAATGGGATCCAGTGGCAATGTATACCAAGCTGGGATGGACCATCACCTCGCCGGGCCAGGAACTGAACACAACTAACATGCTTCTCACTCAAACCTCTCGATTAGACTACAAAGAGCTGTGTAAACTGGATGTACTTGGCTTGGCAGATTCCCCTACAGGCGATCAAGGCGTAGTCTATGAAGAATTTAAAGAGCAGCTGACCAGGAGCGATAAGGGGTGGTACGAAACCAGTCTCCCCTGGAAGGGAAATCATCCTCCCTTGCCTAACAATAAGGAAGGAAGCCTGCGCAGACTGACCAGCCTAATACGGAAGCTAGAGAAGACTCAGTCGATCAACGATTACGATGCAGTAATTCAAGAGCAGTTGGCGGCGGGAATAGTAGAGCGCGCCCCAAGCATTGTAGAAGGTCAGGAATTCTATACTCCCCACAAGGCGGTTGTACGCGAGACGGCTGTGACCACAAAATTGAGAGTGGTATACGACGCATCCGCACGGGCCTGGGATAGTGCACCAGCACTCAACGAATGTCTGAACACTGGTCCACCGCTGCAAAATAAACTGTGGAGCGTGTTGGTTCGAGGTCGTTTCAACCCAGTTGCCCTCACCGGAGACATCAAGAAAGCCTTCTTACAGGTGCGAATCAAATCCGAAGATAGAGATGCTCTCAGATTCCACTGGCTGAAGGATGTAGAGACAAAAGAAGTAGAAACACTACGATTTACAAGAGCCTTGTTCGGTTTGGCCCCCTCACCCTTCTTGTTGGCAGGGGTCATTGAACAACACTTGGAAGCCTGGAGCCACAAGCGCCCAGAGATCGTTAGCGAGATCAAGAAGAACCTGTACGTGGATGACCTGATCAGCGGAGCAACAACAACATCTAGAGCCAAAGAAATGAAGACTACAGCCAAAGAGGTCTTTGCTGACGGTACCTTTGAGCTTCACAAGTGGCACTCCAACGTTCCTGAGTTGGAGTCTCCTGAAACCAATGACAGTGGAGGAGAACAAACATTCGCCAAACAACAGCTGGGTGTAGGAGGGGGAGGCGGCGCGCTCCTCGGTTTGAAATGGGACAAGCTGAGAGATACCATAAGTGTAGCCGTGCCAACTGAGAAAGCCGACAACACTAAGCGCGGAATTCTAGCCAAGATAGCGAGGATCTATGACCCCCTAGGAGTAGTGTCGCCCCTCACATTATGTGGCAAGTTATTTTACCACGATGCTTGCAATCTGAGAGTCAGATGGGACGAACAGCTACCCCCGGACCTTGCTAAACGGTGGACAAAATGGGAGTCGGGGCTGCCTGGAAGAATCACGTTCACAAGGGCGCTAGCACAGTACCAGGAACCAATCAGCAAGTTATCCCTTCACGTCTTTGGGGACGCAAGTGGACAGGGTGTAGCGGCTGCGGCATATACAGTGGTATCACAACCCTCTGGTTTTACTCAAGGCATTGTTGCAGCCAAAGCTCGTTTGGCCAAGCAGGGCCTTACTATTCCGCGCCTGGAGCTGGTAGCTAGTCACATGGCTGCTAATCTGGCCACAAACGTAAGAGAGGCCCTAGAGGGTCACCCGGTCGATGGAGTTTACTGTTGGTCCGACAGCACAGTCGCACTCCATTGGATAAGGGGAGAAGGAGAATACAAGCAGTTTGTGCACAATCAAGTGCACAAAATACAGCAGAAGGATTGGATAACGTGGAGATACGTATCCACTAAAGAAAACCCTGCAGACTTAGCGAGTCGCGGAGGCTTGGTGGAACAAGGAAATGACCTCTGGTGGCATGGTCCGAAATGGTTGTCAGAGCCAAGCGCATGGCCAGCAGACATTACCACCACCGCGACATCTGAAACGTTGGCAGAAGCAAAGACAACACGAGAAGTATTCACGCACGCTACCAACCAAGAGGTGGACGCGTTTGACTCAGTGCTTCACAAGTACAGCCTTTGGCGCACACTGCGCATTACCGCGTGGGTAGCAAGATTTGTGCGTAACACAAGGAGTCCGACACTTCAAAGGAAAAGGGGCCCCCTAACAACAGAAGAACTAAACGTTCAACAAAGATTCTGGGAGAAAAGAGCCCAACAAGAAGGCTTACAATCAGAGCAGTTTGAGAAGGATCGCCTACAACTCAACTTGCAGCAAAGTGACCAGCAGCTCTTAGAGTGTAGGGGGCGGATTCAAGGCGTTTACCCGCTGTATCTGCCGGATACAGCAGTCTACACAAAGAAGTTCGTACAGGAGGCCCACGAAGCTACTCTGCACGGCGGGTTGGGGTTGACGATGGCTAAGGTACGGGAGAAGCACTGGGTTCCCCGCCTAAGACACCTGGCGAAACGCATCATTAAAAGTTGCCCAGGGTGTAAACGCTTCCAGACTTCAGCTCTTGCCGTTCCACCCCCCGGACTACTGCCACGAGACCGAACCGAAGGATCATGTCCCTTTCAAGTTGTGGGCGTAGATTATGCTGGGCCGATCAGGTTCAAAGCCACAAACAAACGAGATGGGAAAGTGTATGTTATCTTATACGCTTGCAGTTTATCAAGAGCCCTATACCTTGACCTGGCCAGGAGCATGGGAACAAGCGAATTCCTACTAAGCTTAAAGGGGATGATAGCAAGGCGAGGTCGACCAAGTACAATCTACTCTGACAATGGCAGCACCTTTGTCGGAGCGGCGGCGTGGATGCGACAAGTACGAAACGACGAGAGGCTAAAGGATTACCTTGCATGCCATCAGATTTCTTGGAAGTTCAACCTCAGCAGAGCTCCCTGGTGGGGAGGCCAATTCGAACGTATGGTGGGGCTAGTGAAAACAGCAATGAGGAAAACCATAGGCAACGCGAACCTGACCTTTGACGAGTTAAAGGAGGTCCTACTGGATGTAGAAGTAGCCCTAAACAATCGTCCATTGTCCTACGTTGAAGAAGACGTGCAACTGCCAGTCCTGACACCCGCTTCAATGCTGTATACCCAGCCAAACCTTTTACCTGAGAGACAACCACATCATGAAGAGGACATGCCACTCAGAAAGCGTGCCAAGTACCTACAGAAGTGCAAGGATGCTATGTGGCAAAAATGGACCAGAGAGTACCTGCGTGGCCTGCGAGAACGACATAACCTTAAGCACAAAGAATCCCCTTGTAAGGTTGAAAAGGGAGGTGTCGTCATCATCAAGGATGAGAACAAGGACCGGAACAAGTGGAAACTCGGTATTCTGGAGGACCCCATAGTCGGGCACGATGGCATAGTGAGAGCGGTGAAACTACGAGCAGGGAAAAGGCACTTGGAACGAGCCATTCAACAGCTGTACCCACTGGAGCTGTCTTGTGACAGAGCGGGAGAAACTACAACCACAGCCTTGAATTCCACGCTGAATCCTGAAGCAACCCATTTCAGACCCAGGCGAGACGCCGCAGTTGCTGCTGGACTACGGATTCAGGACATAGCCGATGAGCAAGCACTCTAAGCCGTATATTGAACATTTGTTAGCCGGAACTGTGATTGAAAGCATCAATGTTTTTGTATTTAGGAACTATGAACTTTGCATGAATATGTATTTGCCCCCTTCAGGGACAAATAGGGGAGTATGTCGTGAAAGTAACAGTTGTATTGTGTAACGTTTTGTTCTAAATTTGATGTTGCGTGATTCAGGTCATTAAGGATAGAATTTCGAAGTTCGTGTTATGAGAACAAGCATGACAGATTTCCAGTTAGTTGATTGACAGCTAATTAGCAGCAAGCTATAATTTCTTTTCCTCTTGTCAACAAGATTGCAGATTTGATAATAATGTCATGAAATAGTCCGAAAGCCAATCAAATTAAGTTTTGGATAAAGTTTAGGGAGTGCCGCGCTCTGGTTCAAGAGAGTTCATCAAACAGTGAGAGAGAGAGGAGTCCTGTACGTGTGCAGTGTGAGATTAATAAAAGTGAAATTTGCGAAGAACGGCCTGTTAAATCTTGGCATTCGCAAAACTGTGACCTTTTTTTGTTTCACCCAATAAGATCTCATATATATGTACATTAGATTAGATTAAGGTTCAATACATACGTTTTCATACTTACCAGTTTTTGGATTTTTCACCAAAGGCATGACAGTACCCTTTTTAGGTTTAGTCCAAAACTTTTTACTTGTCAAACCCGTTGGTCCTGCCAAAGGATTTTTTAACATTTCTCCACTCCAATATCAGTCGAATACATGGTCGGTTGATGGAATTACCTTGCAAGTTATCTGTTCGGCTATTTTGGCTGCCTCTACAGCTTTACCTAATGGATTTTCACCCCCCTTTAGGCTTTTAATGAATAATACCACAAGAAGCACATTGGCATTTCATCATCATTCGTCCGTTTTTGGTTCTAACATATTGTTCACTACCGGGTACATATTCTGTGACTCTTTTTTCTTTCACACAATAAGATCTCATATATAATTGGATTAGATATTTTTGAAGTAATCGATTATGAAACGATGATTGACAGTTTGATCATTCATGTCGAATTTTGCATTATGGATGACATTTAGTATAGGAACATCTTCTTGTCTTTCTGATAAATAGTATAAAACCCAATATCCACATAAAACACTTTCTCTCTTGGATCTCATCTCCTGAATAAAATATTTGTTTTCCACTTGTCATTAAATATTTGATCACTTCATTAGGCATTATCAGTCCAAAACTATCAAAATATTCACAGTATTTATTGTCAATGTTTCGATAACATACCCAATGTGTTCCAGGTCCTATTTGTGAATCCAAATTGATTATTCCAACTTCATTTTTCAATATTTTCGTTGGTAAACTGTCTCTACTATAAACACCTCTGAAATGTTTTATTCCTAGTTTTTCAACCCAATTCAATAGATCATAATTGCTTAATGGTTTGTTCACGAACATCAGAGAATTGCCCCTAGCAATGGGATGCCCTTGAATGGACCGTTTTTTCCTAGAAGTAGACCCTTTCCTCCCTTTTTGGTTGCCTTTTTTTTTGCTGCCTTTTTTTTTTTGGTTTAACCCCCATCCCGATAGGATTTTCCCATGTACCCTAGAAAGGAGGGGGGTACATCGGAATAACTAATCCTCCATCTTTTGATGATGTGCTTTCATTGGCTGATTGTGTTTTTGGTACATTAACATTGGATGATTGTGTTTTTGGTACATGAACAGCTGATCGTTTGGATGTTTTTTGTCGACTTGTAATCCCTTTCCCATCAAAGTATTCAACAATAGTGGAACACCAATGCTTGCAAGTAATGTACTGAGAAAGCCTACAGACTGTGTTTTTGTTGGTCTGATCACAAGTTTTCCACCTGTATGAAGAGCTGATACTATCTGTTCTTTCTGCTTTTTTGTTAATAGATCCTTATACTGAATAAGTTGATCGATTTTGTGTTGTGGAATCAAATAACCACCTGTTTGACCTTCTCCAAATATCTTATCAACACCTAGCGATGCTAATCCAGACAAAGCTCCTGTCGCTAAAGCTGGTGCTGCCTTGGCTGCATAAGGAAGCATACGGGATCCAAGGTTGAATAGCGTTGACCAAAGAGAACCTCCTACCTTTACGAGATGGCTGATCTGGGTTTTACTTATTTTCAAATCAACACCAGTTTTATTTTTGATGGCTTTTTGTATACGTTTCAATTGTGTTTTGGTAAGCATCAATTCATCTGAACCAGTCAAATCACCTTTTGTCAATCGTATCGTTATCGCTGATTTATTCAACAAAGCTTTCGCTAATTTCTGTTTCTGTCCAGTGGATAATTTTACAGCATGTTTAACATATGACATATCTTGTATATAACATACGTTAGATTAAAATACTTATGTTTAGATTGAAATAGTTGTGTTAGATTGATAAATAATAATGTGTTTGATAATAATTATTCCATTTATCGGAAAAGCAGTTTACCGTTCTGCTGAATGAGTTCAGCTTCCTGTTCATACAAGGTTAGAGCGTAGACACTATAAGCTGTAGTTGCTGTACCTGAGAGCTCATACCTAAAAGTCAGTTTTGTTGTACCATCTCGAATGTCTGCTTTCTGTTTTGTTAGATCTAAATACAAAAATGGAAACAGTGTTTGAAAATTGCTGATATTGAGAAGCGAACCTTCACTATATTCGGAGTTTTTATGAACATACTTGAGAACATCTCTGTATACACGACTTAGATCGGTCGATGGTGTATAATGAATCTCAGGATACTCTTGTCCGTTACTTACTTCAAGATGACAATTCTGCAGGGTCCTAGGATCTGTACTAACTGAGAATGTGTTATATTGAAACGGATTACTCGTCTGTGAATCAATCTCTGCATCATTGATAATGTATACGAATACGTGCCTAGGTTTTGAAATACCACTGCTGATCTTGAAATGTCCTGCTCGTTGAGTTGTTGAATTACTCCTCTCAATGTTTTCACGAAGATATGACCATTTATACGGTTTCAGAAATTTGCTCATATATAGGCTTTGTCCTTCACTGTTGAATGTTATCCTTGGTACTATGAGTTGCAGCTTTGTTAGTACAACACGACAATCATCAGCAGCTTGCCAGATTAAATTAGCATCTGATTCAAATTCAATGTTCATTTCCAATCTACCCGATGGTAGCAGATTTCTTTCAAGAGCTTCAAAAAACGAATATCTATTCAGAGGCAATTCTCTTGTAACAATGGAAGACGTACCTAAAAGCAGTTTCCTTTGAGCGAATCTTTTATTATAATTAGCCTGAGCCGCGCGTTCTTCAGCTACCCTACTGGTATCCAGATGAAAGAACTCATTAGTCGCAGTTGAATTAGCATATCCAGGTGAGTATTCGAGAAGATTCTTTACATTGACAGCGTGATTGGCGTCGTTACAATCATAAACTTTTTTACCGTTGAGTTTAATATCGAAATTTCTGATGAAACTATGCATCCCATTGACAATTCCATTATGGTCATTACCAGCAATGTTTGAACCATCTGCTAATTTGGTCACTTTGAAACTGATACCTAACCTTGCATTATACCAATCAAATGGAGTCACTCTGCCGCTGTTATCAACAACAAAACGATAACTGTCTTTCTTTTGAGAACGATTGTTACCAACTACTGCATTCAATGGTGTTTTTAGCTCGAAAATGACATCTTCAAGCCTCTCGACATATTTCGGGTTTCTATAAGATTCCATATATATATCATTAGATTATATAATTTTACCTCTTCCTGATTTTTCCTCCTGAGACGAGTTGATTCACTCTCTGAGCAATTTCAAAATCGGTTAACGGTTGATCAACTGGTTGACTAACAGTTTGTTGTTTTGGTTGCTTTTACTCAGTAATTGAATAATTTTATCACCTGCTTTATTTGCTGCATAATTACCTGTTTTAGTAGCAGCGTTTTCAATTGCTTTTTCAGCACCTTTTTGAATTCCAGATTTCAGGGTTTTTTTCATTGTTTCACCAAAAAGCTTGCTTCCAACTGATTTAAAAATATCCATCAATCCTTCACCGTGTATTTCTCCAGTATAAACATGTTTTTTGACATATCTGCCGATTTCTGGATCATATCTTATCTTGAGTTCACTTTGACGTGTCATATATCAATATATTAGATAAATTTGGATGGTAGGATCAAAGTCATATACCAATCGACACCATTTAAATTAACCGGACGACCCAAAGAATCTCTTAGTGTTATACGCATTTCAGAGATTGTAGTTTTTGAAATCAGCGAGAATAGCGCAGGTCATGGTTCAAATGCAAATGGATATGATCTAATTAGATTGTCGGTTGGCATCATAGCGATAGTATTGCTATAATGACCGTCTGTGATTGAATCTGTCACAACATCACAATTAATATGTAGAGCATCTAAACTATTTGTTATGTTCGGAAGTTTCGTACTATAACTTGTCGTTGTTAAAATTCGAGGTTCGAATCCAATTAAATCACCAAATAATGAATTTCTTAAATCTAATTGCCACTGGTTCCCGAGTTCAACAACAACTCTGTATGACGAAAGCACAAAATAGATTTTTATACCAACTCGATTATTACTAGGCTGATCGTCGTTAGCAGAAATCACATTATTGATATAATCAGAAATGTCATCATAACTGTACATACCATCTATAAAATTAATGTTCTTCCAAGTAGATCCACTGTCCTTTGAATATTTAATAGTTTTGTTTCCATATTCGCTATTTATATTATGCCAACTGTATGTCATACTAACCCTATCTACTGCTAATTCATGATTCATTTCACTATCCAAATGCATTGGCGGGTCAAATTTGATTGTAAAATCCTCCGGGCGAGATTGTCCTATTTTCTGTCTGCTAATAGAAGAAATATTAATAGCTCTTTCTTGCATATACAATTAGATTACATAAACTTCCAAGAGATCATTACGCTTGTTATCATCAATTTTACAAAGTTGATACAATTTATGCACTATCTCGGAAAATTCATTCTTTGCACCGTTGTTTCCAGCCATTATAGCACCGCCAAGTAATTCCATCCGATCCATCAGATCATTCACGTCGTTGTAATACACTACTCCAGACCCTATTTTACTGTATTTCTTACTCGATCTGTGGATAGGTATCTCACTTAGTTTATTCAATTGATTAAAAACCATCTTTGACAAATCACTATACTTCTTTTTGCTGTTTAATCTCTTTGTTAGCAGATCAATCGTGTCGAAATCAACCTTTTTATCAAGTACTTTATTTCCATCCTTTTTTGCTACTAAATACAATTGTCCCATCAATTTTGGAACATCAATGATTAGATTGCCATATTTACCACCGGATGATATTTTGTAAGCATTTGTCTTTGGTTGTGTATAACCTGTTCCAATTGTCTTTTTACCTTCAGGTATAATTTTTATACGATTTCTGTATTTTTTTTTCAACTCGATGTCTTTGGTTAATTCATCAATTTGGTATTATTTTTTTTCGGTTTTTTTTAGTGCCTGACAGATTGCCTTTTTTACTGAGTTTTATCAATTTTTTGCCAAGATTTTTGTCGTATTCATCAATGTCCAGGGTTCCATCAATTGAAGCCTTTAAAACATCACTTGGAGGATATAATCCAAACTCGGTTAATTTTTGTATTTCATCTTTATCAAAACCAGTATCAATATTGGACTTAAATTCAGGTTTCAACATTTCTGGTTCATAATCAATAGGCATTGGAGCCGTTTCTGGTTGTTGTATCATGAGAAAATTTTCAAGCCCTGATGTCATTGGTTTTTGGTTTTTTTCAAGTTGTTCAAGCATTTTGTCCTGTTTCTCATCAATCGTTCGTTTCACATCCTCTTGAGCTTTCACAGTCGGCGCATATACTTCAGATAATTCTTCCTGAACATCCTGTCTTTCATATTCAAAATCTTTCAGCGTGTTTCGAACATTACTGACTTGTTTCCCGGCCTTGATTTTTGATTCTGAGATTTTTTTAAATTCGTTCTATGTCCATAATATATATTGCTTAGATAAAAGTTATCTCAAGTTAAAAAAAGTTATCTCAAGTTATCTAATATATTATATATGGAAATACCAAATTACGATAGTAAGAGCAACAAAACTAACAGTTACAAACAATTGTATAAATATATGCCAAATGACACATTCAGGATGCTTATTTGTGGCGGAAGCGGAAGCGGTAAAACTAATCTGCTTTATCATATGTTGATGAAGCCTTTGGTATATTATGATCAGATACATTTATATGCAAAAAACTTGGAACAAGAAAAATACCAGAATATGATTTATTTTTTTTAATATACTCAACTTAACAAAAGAGCTAGTTTACAAGACTAATACAATGCATAAACACAGGAGCTAATTTACAGAACTAATACCACACTTACAAAAGAAGGACTTAATTACAACTGAACTAATATAACACCTAACTTTGACAACAGGGCAAGTAGGAATACACAGTCAAAGTAAAATGACAAAGATAAATATAACTTTACAGTAGGCTCAAATGAAAAGGATAAATAAAACAGACAAAAAAGTGTTGGGGAAAAAAAAAGCACCTTAACCTGGTTCCTTTATTTTGATAGTGGTGCAAAAGCTATCGCATCGCTTATGCAGAGAGTGGATACCAGAATATGATGAAGAGTTTCAATGAAATTAGCCAATTGGTCGGTTATGATGTGCTAGTCTGTAGTAATAATGAAATCATACCAGTTGAAAATATAGAAGATAATGCACAAAAGATAGTCATTTTTGACGATTTCGTATGTGGGAAAAACCAGAAGCCTCTGATTGATTATTTCAGTAGAGGTAGGCATAAAAATTGTTCAGTCATTTATCTAAGTCAATCTTTCTACGGAACACCGAAAGACATCAGATTAAACTGCTCTCATTTTTGTGTTTATGAATTTCCAAGCAGTAATGAGCGTAATTTAATATCCAGAGAATTGAGTGTTGACAAGGAAGATTACATCAAAGCAACCAAAAAGCCGTTTTCGTTCCTGTATGTAGACAAACCAAGGAAAATGATAAAGAGAAACTTTTATGGAAATATCTAATCAATTAGTATAAATGGGAATTTTTAATGAACATAGTTCATCTTCAAAAACAATTTCATCATCTGATGGTGAACGAGGACCGCCTGGGCCGCAAGGGCCGCAGGGTCCTCCAGGCACTGTATTCAAAGTTGATGCTAATGGCAATCATGATTTAGAAAATAAGAAGCTCACAAATGTTAATAATGGTGATGCGGATAAAGATGTTATGGTTAAACTTCAGATAGAAGGATATGTGAATAATAAAACACAATATCTCGACGGGGTTCAACCTGCTAAAGTGACAAGTAACAAGGCTGTAATTTATTCAAATAATGGATCAATTCACAGTAATGCTTTATATTTGAAAGACGCCCCGGATGATGGACATTCGAATGAGATTAGAATATTAACACCACATCAGTCATACAACAATATCCAACTCAAAATTCCTGATCTGAAAAATTATGATGGAAATGGTAGCAGGCCTTCGTCGGAAATTATGGTCACATCTGTCGATCAGACTGTTACTGGTAAAAAAATTTTCAGGAATATTGAAGTACCCAATCCTACTACAAACAGTCAAGCGGTACCCAAATCTTATCTCGATTCTGAAATAGCTAAGATTCCAAGTGTGGGTACATCTCAATTTGTTTTAAAATCAGGTAGTACAATGACAGGAGATTTAATTTTACAATCACAGCCATATCCAGTTTCAGGGAATGCAAACAAAGCTATCTCTTATAATACAGCTAGTGCCATTTTTTTGAGTAAAAAAGATGGTGGGTCAATGGAACAAACTTTAGACATGAATAATCATTTCATCACAAATGTCAAAGACCCAGTCAATGCAGGCCATTGTGTTAATAAAAAATACACAGATGCAAAATTGGGTACAAAAGCAGACCTTTCAAAGACAACAACACAGACTTTCCAAGGTAGAGTACAAGTACCAGATTTCAATCAGTCATCACATTCAGGATCGGATCTTGTGAATCTCAGATACATTAATAATACATATCTAAATAAATAAACCGGAGGAACAATGTACAACCCTATAACTTTTTCTTCCTCATTACCTGACAACAAAAAACAGATTTTCAACCTTGGTAATCCGCAATACAATTCCAGTGCTGCTAACAAACAATATGTTGACAGTGAAATCGCTAAATCAAATGTTGATACATCACAATTCATCAAAAAGGATGGTACAGTTGCTATGACATCAGATCTGAATTTGGGCAGTAATAAAATAACTAATTTAAAAATACCAACAGGTGATACAGATGCTGCTTATAAGAGCTACATTGCTGAAGCTATAGCTAAGAGTCAAGTTTCAGCATCAAGTAAAAAAAAATTTATTCGCATATTTGGACAATCCAGATGACACAAGTAGTGAATATGACGTAGTCGTAAATGCATTCACTGATTTCAAGTCATCTCCTCATAAAAATAAAGGCTTACAGCATTACTCTTCAAAAGGATTCAGGAACTAATAATTACAGATCGAGGTTAAGTTTTAATCTGTATCCATTACCTCTTGGAATATATACGATAATCTTCGAATTTTATCCTCCTGAAATGACAAATATTCAATTGTCCAGTCAAGCCTCATCAGCTTACATTCATAAGTCAGTTCAAAGAGACTTTTCCAATTACTCTAAATTGTTAGTGCAGTTCAATAACAACAGCAAAAACACACCCGATTTCATTTATTTAACTATGCATGGGACTGCTGCAGCAACACCTGTAAATGCTCACTTGATTGTATACGGTATTGAGGATTGGTCAGACAGCGTAAGCCCAGAAATATACGATCAGAAAATCACTAATTCCATGTTTGAATACATAAATGAAAAAATGCAGATGAAAACGGATCTTGATTTAAACAATCATAAAATCACAAATTTACCCGATCCAGTAGATTTAGGTGATGCATGTAACAAACGTTCTTTAAACATTGTAGAAACAAAATTGCATGATTTATCACATTATACAAAAGATTTTGTGTACAGAAATATTTTTGGAATAAATTTTTATGATCTAGAACAAACAAGCATGTTTAATCTCATACAGGGTGTTTCAGGTGTTGTAATTAGTGGTGCGCGACCTAATTTAGTCCTTGGTGCAGATCGTTTCATAAATGATTATAGCTCAAAATATGGTTTAAAATTGCGTGCAAAGACACATATTAGAACTAAAAATTTCAATCAAAATACAAGTTTCACATTCTTCATGTCTTTTCTCCATGATGTAAACAAAACGGTTAATATAAGTTGGTCAAACACTGTTAACGGTTCAAAATACTTTCCTGTATATATGGTCACCAATAACAAATTAATAATCAGGATTCCATCACAAAGTTATAAAACAACATTCACGAGCGACTTTCAAAATAAGCAAAATTTCATTTGGATCTGTTATGATAGCTCTAATAATACACATAATATTTCTTTGAGCAATTACTCATCACGTGTCTATAAAACACTCACAGCACCTGTCAACTTCCAAACTACACAATTTGAAATTGACTATGACGGTTATGTCAAAAAAGTAGGTTTCATTGATAAATTCATTGATGTAGATACCGTGGAATTTCATAAAATAATATTAGAGGAAAAGAGAAATGGAGCTTATTTAGAATAATATAAACAATAAACATATGTCAAGTTTCTCATATTGTGTGGTTCCAGAAAATATCCATACCCCTCCCACGGAAGGTTTTTTGGTTTGCATCCCCCCACCCCTTAGGAATTTCCGTTCCAAGGGGGACTTTGATGACCCCCCTCCCCCCAGGAATTTCCACGTTACGCGAACATGGTTTTGGTTGTAACATTTACTATTATAACATCCATTTTCAACATATAACGCTTTGTTATTGTTTCTATGTTTTTCACGAAAATTTGTTTAAACCGAGTGTTGTAATGTTCTATCAACGTTGGTGCCGAGGGTTGCCGCGAATAATTTGCGTGCCGAATGCGACGTAAACAACGAAGCCAAAATTTTGAAACCTGCCGTCAAAAGCGAAACTATTGAATGCAAATTACACTAAAGATCGACGGTTATGATGTTCGAAAGAGAATTAGAGTAAAATAGCAGCTTTTTTCCTGGGATTATGCACAAGTGAATTTGCATACCGTGAGTCTAAAAATAAATTGCACAGAGGGATAAGAAATCGAACCTTTCTTCCCGCACTTTATCCTTTGTTTAAAATTGAAATAGTAAATGAAGGTCAAATGGAAACTCAAAGATAATGACAACTGTAAAAGAATTTGTAAGAAATAGCTAATATAGGCTGAACTTCTAGTTTCAGTTCAAAAACGCATCAAATTTGCATAACGCGTGAAATCTGACCTTTTCAAATTATGAGCGTCACTGTTTATGTAACGCAACAATTCTATCTCGATGATATCCGGTGAAAAGCTGCTGAAAACCCTTTGCTGGATTGCGCGATAAAAATATTTTTGTATTTGTTTAAACAACTTTGGTGTTTAACGAAAAACAGAAGGCCAAGGAGACACGCAATTTTCCGTAAACGTGAATATGCAAATCAGGTCTACCGAAATTTCACACAAATCAAAGTCGCAAAATTTGGCATTTCGGTCAACGTATTTGCATAGTTTTGAAGGTCAAAACAGCCTACGTAAGTATTACTTTGTGCTTGGGATCAATCGTGTGTTGCTTTCAATTTTTTCGTGTTTCTTCACCCTCTGGAAAAGGAGCTTCCTATGAACCCCCCACTCCCCTCGGAAATTTCTGCCTTTGAACCCCCCTCCCCCTTGGAATTTCCAGTGACCTTCCGTGGGGGGGGGGGTATGGATATTTTCTGGAACCACACATTATGAAAATTTCATTTACATGATCATGTTTACAGTAAAAATGAAGTCGATAATAAAATAAAAGAAAAAACTGAATCATTATGTTGTTTGTTTTATAAGGATATTGACAGTCAAAGGGTTCTCTTTGGTGGATTTATCAATCAATGGTTAGTACCTAAAAATCTAAGAATAAAATACATCACACTACAAATTCTAGACATAGGCAGTAGCAGCAATTATGAACCCATATCTATGATCTTCAACAACACTATAATCCACAGTCAAAATGCAACACAAAACCAATTATTCGAATGGACTAGTAACAATACAGTTTTCCTCAAAAATGACCTAATACAATGCAAACTTCTAAACAGATCTGGTCAAGACAGTAATATGGAAAAAGCCATTTTAAACATAGTTTATGAAGAATTCTAATATAATGTAATCATATATATACGTTACTTGGGTATACAATATACGACTATATCAAAAGAAAAATAAGTGAATTAAAAAGTGAATGAACTGGCTTGATAACACAAAAAAGCAAAAAATACATCAGTATCCACGCAGAAGAAAATGGTAACCTGACAGATGGTAACGTTGAATATTCTTTCGGAAATGGGACCGATGCAAACAATAATTATGGTTTTGCTATGCCAGCAAACGGTAAAATAATCTCATGCAGTATTTGCGCAGCTGCCGCAGCTAGTAAGGCAGGTCAAATAACAGCAAGTTTATTGATTAATGGTACTCAAAATACCAATTATCAAATTGTCAAGCCTAGCAATGTATATAGTTCTGCGAGCAATTTTCAAACACCCTTAAATCTTTCTGCTGGAGATCGAATTAATTTTATTAGTAAATCCACCAATTCTTCCGTAACTCATTCCTTGATTTCATTACTTATTGTTATTGATATAAATAACTTCTTCAACAAAACGAAGCAAGAACACAATCAAATCAATGATGTCATATTGAAATCAGCACTAGTGTACCAATACTTATATCACAAACACTTTGGTATATATATTTCAATTGAACATATTCTTGAAAAAAATGACGGTGAAATAGGTTTGATAGGACCTGGCAATGGTTGTATCACAATGTTTCTGGAAAAATTATTTGGTTGGTCAGATATAATACATAGTCACAGTATCATACATGACGCTTTCGGGAGGTTTTATAACCATTATGGATTGGATCGTGGATATTTATACATGTTATCCACAAAATTTACACCAAAATGTCTCAAAGGTAACCCTTTATGCGGTCAGGTGATTGGAATAACATTTTGCATCCAAAAGAATTATAATACAATTTTTCTATATATATGCGTAAGAGCATCTTCAATTGGAACCATATTTCCGACAAATTAACAGAGGATCAAATTAAAGAATTAAAGGCTTTATACAAAAATTATCATCGGTTATTCAAATGTTATGAATGGAAGTATAAAAAATTAAAGCGTTTAAAACTGTCACTTGAAATGACAAGTATTTCATTAGTCACTATCGGTGGTATTGTTGGAGCCGTAACAGCAAATCCTATTATACTGGGTTGTATCAGTGGACCAGGTGTTTTAATTCAAGGTTATCTCACTAAATCAAATTTAATTAATAACGTAGAAAGATGTAAATTCGCTTACACAACCTACAAAAAAATATTAGTTCAATTAAAGAGTTTCTTGAGAGGGTTAGAGTATGATGATGTCATGTTACTGTCAGACTTGAAAATACTGGATGACATAATAATCGATCAATGCCCTTGTATTGATAATTATTTCGATAAATACAACAGTAAATTTACTGAGTAATATCCTTTATTGCATCACCAATGAGGGACATAATACTAACCCAATAATAATCGTAAAAAGCTAATGTTCTTTTTGATTTACTAATTGGAATATTATCAAATGGTAAATTCATCATACATAACACCTTACGTAAAATGAAATTAATGCTAATCATTCTCTTTCTTTCACCATTTACTTCATTAATAATATTACCTATCTCAGTGAACACTCTATCGATCTTATATTTTTGATGGTATGATATTTTTATATTATATTTTTCTTGAATCCTCAGTAAAGAGTTATTAATATGATATTCGCGGTGGTAAACAGATTTATGTTTCAATTTATGTTTACTCTGATGAAAATCTATATATTCAGATGAGACATCATAACCTTGTACAACACCACAATTTTTACAAACATTCATTCCATTATTGTTTATTATTGTCTGAAAATCACAGCATAATTCATATTTTACCAAACAATCTGGTTTTTCATTAGAATCAAATTTTTGTTCGCAAAAAAGACAGAAAATCTCTCCACTATCTAAAAGTTCATCATGCTATTCCTTATTACAATTCATTCTATATTATCACAAGATATTATTTTTTAATGAAATTTCTAGACTTCCTGTATATTGGAATTCACGCAATGGAAAAATGCGTTCGGTATCACATAAAATAAAAACAGATTTACATAAAATGACTACCATTATATGGAAAGTACAGTCGAACCCCGCTATTTCGAAGTCCCAAGGGAAATGGAAAAAAGTTCGAAATAGCGGGGTTTCGAAATAACCGGGGAAGCGTAAAATTCGTAACAATGAATCATTTTTTAATAAAATACAGTACAGTATGAATAAAGACACTGATTAAATAAAAATACAGTAATTATATGTCGGATAAATCAGTAGATGCCGTCGAATCTCGGCCCCCTCGCTTGGGAGTTTCTCCTTGTTCATCTTCATTTCCATCATCGCCGTCATCCACTTCCATCTGATTTTCTTCACGAAACTCTGCGAGGATGTCTTCATCGCTCAACGAACCAATGTCAGATGTTAAAACGCCGCTATCTGTATCCACCACATCTTCGGCACTGACTTCATCTGGTACAAGTTCGGGGCTCCTTTCCCGTAAGGCACTGATATCTTCTAACAGAATCTTGAAGGGATCGTCGTCGTCATTCAAAGCACTTTGTTGAGCTTGGTTACCAATGCCAGCTTTTCTGAAGCAGTTGCGTATTGTCTCCTCTGAAACTCTACCCCATGCTTCAGTGAGAATGGCCATAGCATCTAAAATAGAGAGGTTGGGTAGGGACTTTTTGTTGTCAACGGCATCAATGAATTTCTTTACAGTGCCTTGCCTATAATACGCCTTTGTTGCTCGTATAACACCCTGATCCATTGGTTGTGTCTTCGAGGTGGAGTTTGGCGGTAAGAAAACCAGATGGATTGCTTTTAAATTGGAGATTTGCGGGTGGGCGGGACAGTTGTCAACTATCAGAGCAATCTTTCTTCCTTGACGCTCAAATTTCCTGTCCTGTTCTCGAACCCATTCCTCAAACAAGCTACTATCCATCCAGCTCTTTTTTTGAGCATGATATCTGCAGGGTAAGTTTATCACGCCTGTAAAGCATCTGGGTTTGACAGACTTCCCGATGACAAACATTGGGAGCTTTTCGCCTTCAGCATTTGCAGCCGCCATTCCAGTCAAACATACTTTATTGTGCTTGCCACCAATGCACTTCTCAGATTTCAGATGCAACGATTTATCTGGCAAAGCCTTGTAGAATAAACCAAATTCGTCTGCATTGAAAATGTCGCGCAACTGGTAGTTTGTTAGTATGGTTGGCAGAGTTGTCTCTTCCCAGGACGCTGTCATGTCTGCTGTGCAGGATTTAGCCTCGCCAGAGACAGTCTTAAACAGAATACCATGTCTACCCTTCCATCTGTCGAACCAACCATTTGACGCCTTAAAAGTTTCAATTCCTAGTTCTCTGGCATATTTTGATGCTTTTTCCTTCGGTATGCCGCCGCTGATCGGCACTCCTTCCTCCCTGACTTTTGTAAACCATTTGTACAGCGCCTTATCCACCGCATCATGGTTGCCTGCTCGCTGCTTTCGTTGACTGTGGCTATCTCCCCCTTCGAATGCTTTCACGATCTTCTCTTTATTTTTTATCCACGTTGAAAGTGTATTTGGTGGCACTTTGTACTGCGCAGCAACATCCTTTTTAGCTTTTCCACTCTCAAGCTTCTTCAAAGCCTCGTACTTGTCGAGTAATGTCTTACAAGAGTATTTTCCACGTTTTGACTCCGACATGCTTTCAGGGTACAAAGAAATAATACCATGTGCGTCGGTAATTGCGTGACTGTATTTAATTGTAATACGAAACTACTGTAGTGACAAAGGGTCAAAGTACATTGAACATTGCTCAAAAAGAACTTCAGTTAAGCACTGCAATGGATCCCCAGTGCACGCTCGCCTCGTTCGAAATCGACTCGCACATTAAGGGATATCATGCCTACCAAAATGAATGGGTTCCTGTTGTCAACGAGAAACTAAGGACCCGAACAGAGCCAGAAAACGTTGTAGACAAGTATGCAGTGTGCGTGTTGTCAGGTGAAGACGTTGTTGGACATTTAAAGAAAGGAAAAAGTGGACGTTTTGCCAAAACGGTATTTTACTTTTTGAGGGGTGATAAAGACGGTTCATGCAGCGTCATCGTGAGGGGCAAACCTGTCAACCTTGGAGATGGAGAAGGTATGCAAGTGCCGTGCACTCTACATTTCACGGGGCAGAAAACATTCATTGAGGTCCTGCGGAAACAGCTGGCAAGCCTAGATGAGTGTTAGATGTCGTTGATTCCCACGTTATCATGCTGATTTGTAACGTTTGTAATCACCAAAGAAAATTAAGAACATTACTTTACAATGTGAATGATCAGAATAGACTAGAGACAGCAGATTTCATACATGAGTATTTCAGCTGGAAGAAGAGTTCACTAACAGTGCGTTTTGTTTTGTAATTAAAAAACACAGCTGGAATTTCTTAGCGGGACACTACACGTGAGTCAAGCATTGTTAAGTCACCAATTATGCAACACGAGCTCAAATAAAATGCAATACATTTCCAGCTGTGCTCTTATGTACGTACTCTGTTTTTGACAAGTTCGAAATAACAGGGTTGATTTAAGGTGTAGGGAACGAACGATCAGTTCGAAATAGCGGGGAATTCGAAATAACCGAGTTCGAAATAGCTGATAGTAATTGACTGGAAACATAAGGGTAAATCCAAGGGAATTCGATCTTCGTTCGAAATAGCGGGGACTTCGAATTAACCGAGTTCGAAATAGCGGGGTTCGACTGTAGTATGTAGTTGGAAGGTAACAGAGAATTTTTGACAAAAATGCCCTGGTACCCCCAACTACATAACTACTCCCATAATGTATTTAAAGACGACACTCCGTCTGTTATATTATTTTATTTACTCTCCAGTTTTGCTTTCGACGAGTATTCGCCACTTAAGACCTAATTTCTTTGAGTTTTTTCAATGGATGTACTGAAGGAGCAGGACTGGCAAACAGAGCACGCAAGGAAATGCAAAGCCAATTTTAAAGGATCAGCACCCCCCAATGGAGACTGAAGGAATGAAGCGTGTCTTTCAAAGAAGTGAAGACAAACATAAATTGCAGTACACTGAATATTACGGCGATGGAGACGGCAAAGTCTTTAAGGAGGTTGAAGACACGTACAAAAGTGTCAGAATTATTAAAAAGGAGTGTGTGGGACATGTGCAGAAACGTGAAAAAAAGAGAAGAAAGGTATGAGTGGCAGAGGAAAGCTAACCGTTTCCATCATAGACAGACTACAGAACTATTACGGGATTGCAGTCAGAAGCAATGCGGGCAACCTGGCAAATGTGAAGAAGGCCATTCATGCAAGCTTGTTTCCTTGCGCTTCATCAAAGGAGAGGAATCTACATAATCATTGCTCAGAGGGAGCTGAAAGCTGGTGTCACGTCAATAAGGACCTTGCAAACAACAAAAGATCTTACAAGCCTGGTCCTGGCCTACCAGTCGAGATAATCAAAGAAATTAAGCTAAGAAATTGATCTACAAGAGGCTCGGTGAAGATGAGCTCTTAACAAGGTGTCTTGATGGAAAGACCCAGAACCAGAATGAGTCTATTAATGGCATGATCTGGGACCGTGTTTCCAAATGAGTGTCTGTCGGTGAAGAAACTTTAGAGCTTGAAATCTATGATTCTGTGGCGTATTTCAATATTGGGTGCCAGGCAGCTTTGAATGTTCTGACGAACATGGACACCCTGGGGAGTTCTCTCCAATTGAGTATAGTAGAGTCTAAGGACAAAGACACTACAAAAAAGAAAGGTAAATTTTAAAAGCTCACAGAAAGCACAAAAGCGACCTAACACAAGAAAAAAGGCCCTAAATATGCCTCAGGAGCTTTCTGAATTTAACATGGCCAAAGTTGTTGCACATGAGGATATCTTTACTCAGAAAGTCAACTTATTTTGCGTTTTAGAGTGACATTTGTTTTGATTTAACTTGCCCAAACTTTAAAGCTGTTTTTCTCAAATTGCAAAAACGACCAAATTTTAAACATTTCAAGCAGGATATCTCTCCTAGGTTTCAACCAAATGCTCTGAAATTTTCAGGGTTATCAAACAACTAATTTTTTTCATTTGTACCTACTTAGCGATCATAAGTCCTGACTTCCTCAAAGAAAAATATTTCAAAACAAGAAAGGCCCACTAGTTTTTGAGGTTTGTTCCTTGGGGAATTACCAAGGGACAAAACACGTGACCTGAAACAGCTCATGTTTTGGTCAGTGCGTGAAGCCCAATAACATGACAAAGATAATTTGTTAGTAAGCTGCTGTGACAAAAGTTCATTTTTTGGTTATAAGACCACCTTGACATGACTGCTGAAATCAGCAACATTTGGAGCTTAAACTAGGTTGTTGCTAGCCCAGCATTCGTCAAGATTCTTCTTTTATGAAAGACAGATTCTGGGCCTTGTGGTCTTGTGTACCAGAGATTTTGATAACTGTATAAAATCAGGCCCATTATGGAAATGCTGAGCAAATTCTTCAAGGAAGATTTCAATTTAGGTCAGAATGTTAGTGTGGATGGAGCCATGGTAAAGGGGAAAGGCTGCAACCCTTTGAAGCAGTATATGCCAGCAAAACCGATCAAAAGAAACTCTCAACTGCGACCCATTGGCTGCATCTGCTATGTGTACTTGTGGAAGTTTCAAATATTAGCAGGGAAGAAAGCAGGAGCAAATGGATGGCTTGAGTTCTCAGGTTGTGTGTGATCTGTGTCACCCTCTTCTGGACAACAGAAACCATGTTGTTTATTTGCATGGACAACTTTTTTAGCAGTGTTGCCGAGTGCAAGAAGCTGAACAATTCCTGTGGGAAATCTAAGGTCAGATAGAAAAGACTAACCTACAGCCCTACATAAGAGAAAGCCCTTCTCAAAACCCATGAAAAGGGGTGACTACCTCACAGCGTCCAGTGATGGGACTACTGTCACTGTGTTGAAAGATATAAAAGAGGTGTTTTTATCTCTAATGTACATTCATCAAAGGGTCATGACACTGTGGGGAGGAAAAGAAAGGATGGCTCTGTTTGTGCAATATCTGCTCCACCGGTAGTCAAAGTCTACAACATCAACATGGGAGCATGACCAGCTGAAAGATCATATGCCATTCATCGCAAGTATGGACGGACGTGGGTTCACAATTTCTTGCATTCGCTACACATTTGCAGGGTCAGTGCCTTCATTATGTTCCAAATCAGTTACCAAAAGTGGAACTGTGGCCCTATGGAAGAGGAACCTCGTCGCCTCCTTGATCAGAAAGAGTTTTCATCAGCTAGTGAAATTGCTGTGTGGCACCTTCACTTCCCGACAGCCAATTGGAAGACCATGTGCCGTCTCCTTGTCTTTAGTTTACTTGCTGACCATGACTCAGTAAACGTAAAAAAAGGAAGGACTTCATGGGCCCAAAAAAAGGTTTGGCTGCTTGCAATGTTGTGTGCGGCTTTGTAAAAACCACACTTTGTCATGACCACTATCATGTTCGTCTAGCAGTGGATAACCCTTGAGTCCATATTTTTTCTTTATAAACCAGAACTCTACACTTCACAAGTTACAAATGGATTGAGTTAAAAGAAAAGAATGAAATCAATAGGTGATAGACTGAATTTTTTTCCATCTTGCTGCTAGAACCAGTGTTAGAATAACTTACGTTTTAGGCCTAAAATAAGAAGACAGAATATTATAGTTTAGGTTTCTGTACTCCCCAGTGTCTAAGCATTTCACTGTGTCCATTTAAGTACTTCTCCATTCTACAGAGCTGAAAATCTTTGGAAAAAAGTGTGTAAATAACCTTTTTTCAAGTTTCAACCACCACTTCGAATAAATTAACCAGTTGGTTAATAATTAACTCAAAGTAAATAATTTTTTTGGAACCCCTTACATGTCTGCTCTCTAAATAAATATAAACAAGGCATGGGACCTGCAAGGCATGGGACCTGCATGGGACCAATACAAATCAAAGTGGAAAGTCAAGGTCGTGAGGTACAACAAGCCAAGACACACCATCGCCAACAGTCGTTTACACCAAGTTGTCTCTACAGTTATATGCCATCTATGGGACAACTTTGCCAAAATGATTACTGGATTGTGTATATCAGCCACCTACCCTCATGACTTACAGTCCAAAGAATTATATTCAAGCTCAGACGTTACATTGGTATAAAACTTCACACGATTACAACGCCGCCTTAAGTAAGTAGGTGTGTTTAAATAACATTGTAAGCATTCCTAACAAGCAGTCTTCAATTAACACGTTTAAAAACAAATCCAGACTTGATGAGGTGAAAATGATGATGTTGTCTGAATAAAAAGTGAAGTAACCTTGTCTCATACAGGATTATTTTTTCCTAGAGAAGGTGCACGTCTCCAAACAACACCTTGGCGATATGAAAAGAAAAAGGTCGAAGACGACCTTAGAGCTGCTGCATAGGCTCAGGGGCCACCATCTCTAAAGAAGCAGCACATGGCTAACACCTGTAAAACATGTAACAAAAGGCAAAGGAAATTGGCCACTCACAATACTTTGGTCATAAGTATTGTTGCAGTGCACCCAGAGTGTCAGATGAAAAGAGGAACTATGGTAGGGACCTAATCCATCACCCTGTGACTCATCCTGGTGGACAGCTGGACCAGACGAAAAAAAACTTGTTAGAGTGAAAAGAACGCCATGGAAGCAGAACTGTATCAATGACATGGAGAAAGAATCCATACCGGACATGATTTAAATGGGGTCAGTGATCTCTTGTGGTCTCTACCAATGGATAGCTGTTTCATGCGTGTCTACCTTAGTTTGAAGTATTTGTTTAGAAAGGAGGTTGTTTTGATGCTATAAAATAATTTTTGTTTAATTAACCTGTTATTTCTATTCAATTTCTTTTTGATAACTAGAGTCTCAATGCACAAGTATGGAAGCACTCCAACAAGAGCCAATGCAGCAGTTGTCGTCAACTGCTGCATCCCAGGGAAGCTCAAGCACTTCACCAAAGGTGATATTTAGAAATCATTTTAGTTTAAAAATACAGTGCATTTAACTTAGATTGTTCATTTTAACTGCACTAAGACCCTAGTAATTACTTATCATAACCGTATGTTGCATAATTTTCTAGAAAATTTCCCTTCCTAAAGGCTAGCAAGCAACACTACCCCCAGATGGACAAAGCTGGCGGAGCAAGGCTCTCTACAGAGTCAACCAAAGAACTGGCAACATGGAAATTACCCCCAACTTGCAGATGTGGTGGTACCCACCAGAACCTCCACATCTCCATAGCACACCACCAGCTTCAACCAATGCATACTTTTAGCGGCCTTTCTTCCTTTGGGCACCCCAGAAAATGTGGGGACTCCACTTGCGACGTTCCAAGGATTGTCAGGAAAGCAGGATGAAAAGAAAATCAAGAAGGCTACAATCACATCTGATTTCTAAGGGAGTAGTATGAAAACGTAAGTGTGTACCCCTGCCTTGCATATTGGAGCACAAAGTATATAGCAACAAGTGTCGGTATTGCTTATACATTTGCTCTGATGTAGGTTTAGCACTTGAAACGTTTTGAAACTCTTTGTGCCAGCCAATTCACTTTATCATCTCAGTTTACAAACCTCATGCTTGACTGATAGCACTTCATAGACACCTACCAATGCAGCTCCACAGTTTCTTTGGTCATTATCTATACAGCATAATTTGTACTGTTAAAAGCATATCTGACAAAAGCAGGGCTTTACAGGACACTAAGAAAAGTCTCAGTTATAGACCGGTGGTACTATATGGGTACTGAATACCTGAAGTGCAAGTTTTGCAAAAACAAAGTTTGCAGGATGGTCCAGCGTGGTGCTGGACCAACTCGATATGGGCCACCAGAGCTATTTTGCAGCTCTGCTCACATACAGGTAAACAATTCACATTCACTGTTTCCCAGTATTTTCAACTGAAGAGACCCCATGCCACAGTGAGCTTGTTAATTCTGAGGATTGCTTTCATTTTGTTGTAGAGAGTTTGCTGCAACAAAGAACTCTTGGCAACTCATCCACCAAGTTTTGTAACCAAATCTTGGAAGAGCATAGTGAGTTTTACATGGGACAGGTCTTAAGGTTCTTGCAAGACCGAGGACCGTTTCATGTACAGGCTCCAAAAGGCATGTTTGCCAGCAAGAGTTCCAGGCAAGGAGATACCCTCAATGCTTCCTATTCCCTGGCCACCCTGGTTTCTGGCTGCTTATGTCAGAGATGTGATGACGAGGCTGGAGGAGGTCGAAGCAACTATCACAAACACCTCTGGCTCAATTCTCAAGATGGACTCAACTAAATAATCACATCTTGCCTGTAGTGCTCCACAATTGATGCTGCTTACAAAAGCTTTTAGTAACAACTCATGGGCATTCCTTACTGACTGTATAAATTTTTATTTGTGACTTGTGTATGAGCAAGTGTTCAGAGATGTGATTATGTAGGTAGCTATATAGAGGTTCTCCTTTTTATATTACCTTCCTTGCATAATCTTGTTGACTGCAGGCAAGTGTATATAGGACTTGTAGATTATTTTTTAGCACATTGTGTGTTTGATTACATAGATGTGCTCTTTTTCTTCGAACAATTTGCAGATCACCAAACCATATTGGGGGTAAAGCTGCAGGTACTGCATCATGGGCCACAAATGTTGGCAACGAAGATGGTCAGGTCCTGAAGTCAGCACTGACTGAGTCAGAAGGAGATGGGCTTGGCAACATGGCAACCGGATTAATGCCAAGGTACAGAGTCGCAGCTACCCCCTCCAAAGGTTATGTATATCGACAGACTGCTGTTCAAGGAACTTGAAGTCCTATTTCAAAGAGTGGGTTAACATGGTGCTGTTGTTCTAATTTAATAAATCTCATTCCCTGCAGTTCGTGAATTTGCCCGATGAATTAATCAGGAAGTGAAAAAAAACTCGTGGTTTTACCTTTCATGCTCGAATTAAAAGAAAGCCTAGGAAAGAAATTACCCAGTTTCCCCACAAATGTGAGCAAAGACTCTTCAATGTGGCCTATATGACAACATTTTCTAGATCTGCTTCGAAGAGGGGAGAACAAAAATTGGTGACTTGTGCAAAGCGATCTACATATGGTGTTTGATGAAGGAGAAAGTGACAACGAGGGATTGAGCAGTAATGAGGGAAGCGGTCTAGTTCAAGGGCTCACAAATGAAAGCAAGGCGACAAGGTGAGAGCTGAGCAAACATTACTGCATATGTGTATGCCAGCCACCATGTGGTCTGAACTGCAAGGAAATCTTATTTGGAGTTTCCTTTTTCCTTCGAAATTGTTTCAAATAGATGTCTGGAGTTGTATATTAGTCTAGGGAGATACATATATATCTGAAGGAAAAAGGTTCTTGGAGTGACAGAGAAAACACTGTGGATCAGCGCATTCAAGATGCACAAACATCAATCTGGGTGCAGCATCTCAAATTTCATTCCACACATTTCGACCAGGTTGACTTACGCTGGAAATGTTCAGGTGCTTCATAAATGAGTTAATATTTCATGTACTGTTTTTTTTTTTTAATTTTGTAGGATTGTTAGTATAACTTCTGAGGTTTTAACGTTATTTTGCTTTCATGGAATTTGTAAAAAAATTATGCAATTGCTATGCATTGTTTGTTTACATATAGAAATCACTTATTTTGCAACCAGGCATCAAATTTATATCCTTTTTTTTTGTGATATAAATGTGCAAAATACATTAGAAACAAGTGCAGTGTTGTCCTTGCAGTAAGGAAGAGCTCATAGAAGCTGATGAGGGAGAAGATAATGGCAATAACGATGATGTGCCCGTGGCTCCTGGTCTTCCCTTGTTTTTCCCTGTTCCCCCTGTTCCTGTTGTTGCAGTCCCAGTAGTTCCTGCTGCTCCTATTGTGCCTCATGCTCCTGGTTCATTTTATGGACCTTCTGCTGCCCCTAGACCCCCTGCTCCTCCAGTGGCGACACCAGTATACCCAGCCCAACCTCAGCATGACTTTCACACTGTGCCAAACCTACCAGCTGAAAGGGGTAACCACAGCCAATGAGTGCTACCAGCACTGTTCGGCAGCCCCCCAGTTCAGTGCCAAGAACCACGTTGTACATTAAAAGGAAATGGCAAGCTCCAAAGGAAGCAGATGGAGAAAACCAAAAACGACATTTCAAAAGGTCAATGACATTTAACATTTGGAAGCATTGCTTCCTCCCAAAAGCAAAGTTTAGTTTTAGTTTTAGTCTTTGTGTTTTGTTTTTAGTGTTGCACTCAATTGTTTTATTCTTTTCTTTTTCTCCTAGTTTGTGATTACAGCCTCTGTTTCACATGGCTTCGTTTTGTATTCTCATCCTTAGCTATGTTTTCTGCAGTATTTCGGGCTTTCAATTTTCTCTCTTCGTTGTATTCTCTTCCTGTTCCCATCGTATTTTTTTCAGGCCTCCCCGTTTTGTTTTCCCTGGAAAGTCCTTTTGCCTTATTTCACACCTGCCTGTTAGTTGCCTAGCATAAAGACCCTAACAGCTGGACTGAAGTTTCTTTGAAGTTTTTCTGTCTCTCATTCGCATGAGTATCCATAGATTGCCTTGTCTCCGAGACTACTGGTCCTCAGACTGGATTTTGGGTGTCCCAGCTCTTCTAAAATTATGCCTTGCGACAGATTCCTTGCAATCTGGAATAACATCCGTGTGACAATACACAAATGCCCCAACCAGGACAACCAGATTATGACAAGCTCTTCAAAGTGAGAGAATTCTTAGAAGACCTGATGGCGTACTTCCGTCTCAATTATAATCCTCACCGAGAGCAGGCCATTGACGAGGCCATGATGAAATAAATAGCGAGAACACCACTAAAGTAGTACACTCCTATGAAGCCCATCCAGAGAGGTATCAAAATGTGGTGTAGGGCAGACAGCACAAATGGCTACCAGTGTGAATTTGACATTTACACTGGCTAGTCTCTGCAAGGTGTCCAGCATGGTCTGGTACATTCTGTTGTCACCCAGCTGTGTTGGCACATAAAGAAAAAATGCTATGCCATTTTCTGTGACAATCTTTTTACACCATGCAAGCTGGTAGAAGACCTCCACAGAGACAAAATATTATGTTGTGGCACTCTTTGTTCGGGACATCAAGAGTTCCCGCCACTCCTCTGTGACAAAGACGTCATCAAAACGTAACGGGGGAAAACCATGTGGAGAATGAAAGGTCCAGTTGTAGCACTGACTTGGATGGACAAGAAAGCAGTGCGTTCAGCAGGCACTTACACCCAGGCACCAGCAGAAAATCTTCCCGAGTCAACAGGAAGTAGAAAGATGGCACCATTCAGAAAATTACCTGCCTGGAATTGGTGTCTTCTTACAACAAGTACATGGGTGGTGTGGATAAGAAAAACCACATGAAATCCTACTACACCTTTACTGTGTCTGGAAAGAAATGGTGGAGTAGGATTATTGACCTTGACATCATCTAACACCTGTCAAGAGATGTCAATAATTTTTTGGAATGTCATCCAATGAAGTACATCTGAAGTACATCCTTCTGATAAAGCGGAGAGCAGTTCGAGCAAGGATTTAAGAGCACCAGAAGATTTTCGCCTGCCTGATACATCTGGGTTTGCCTTGATCTTTCAGCTATTCCGCTACCCTGTTTGCAAGTGTGGTAGTATTGACTGAAGAAGACGATAGTGCAAAGATGGGTTTCGCTTCCCTGGTCTTGTTTAAGTGCCAGAGTCAAAAGTGCAAATTCTCAGAGAGATTTTAAACGTCTTCAAAAATAATGGGAGCCAGGATTTTAAGGTAAACCGCAGAATGGTTTTGGACATCAGGCACTGGTAATCATGAATATGCCTTCTCCAATGAATAAGAACTCGTACAGAGATCACGTTGCTGCAGTAAAAATGCTGCTCAAACAATTGCAAAGTATGGCAAGTGCTGTGGAAGAAGTAAAGATTTTTTATGACCATGAACAAGATGGTCTCTTAGACACTGGAATTTCAGGAAATTGCACACGGAGGAAAAGAAGGCATTCATCCTCTTATGGAGTTGTCACTGCCTCTTCTGCCATTACTGGTAAGGCACTTGGTGTTGAGATAATGTCAAAAGGTTGTAAGGAGAGCACAGTGTGGAGAGGCAAAGAAAGAAGCCCAGAATTCCAGGACTAGTGGGAAGGACACCAACACTTCAAACTTTTGAAAACTCCTCCAATGCCATTTTTCACCAGCATAATCAGTTGCAATGTGCAATTAGTTTTTAAGTCTTAGATTTCATCCTTAACCTTTTATTGTAAGGTAGTCCATAGTTTTTTCATAAATAAATATTTTTTAAAATGTTATATTTCTTATTTTGTATTGTTTGAGTTAAAGTAATTTTATTAATAATTAATAAATAGCTTTTTAGGCGACTTTTTTATAATTTTGTTTTATACAAGGTCCCTCAATAAAGTGGAAATCAGAATTTCGAACGCCCCTGACCACAAAGCAATTTTTCTCAGCATTTCGATTAAAGATGAATTTAAACGAGGTCCCGGGAACTGGAAATTCAACAACCAACTACTGGATGACGAGGTCTACAAAACAACTATCAAGGACTGTGTACAGGAAGCCTTGGAATATTACAAGAATATTGAAAGTAAGCGGCTTTTATGGGAGCTAATAAAAATGGAAATTCGTTCGAAAACGATAATTTACTCAAAATCCAAAAGAAAGGAACTCAAGCATACGGACTCGGCAATTCAAGAAAGGCTACAAAAATTAGACTACCTGATATGCAATAATTTAGATCTAAGTAAACAAACCTTGGACGAGTTCGAGGAAGGAAAAAAAGAACTTGAAGACATTTTCGAAAAAAAAGGCAAAGAAGCAATTTTTCGATCAAAATCCCGTTGGGTAGAAATGGGTGAAAAACCTACAAGATATTTCTTTAACCTTGAAAAAAGGAACTACGAGGAAAAAGTTATTCTACAGCTTAAGACTAGAAGCGATGAAATAATCACAGATATAAAAGAAATAAACAAAGAAATAGAAATATATTTCAGCGAGCTCCTTCAATCGCAACTCGATACCACACTGGAAAGAGAGTCGAATAAATTATTTTCGGACTTTGTAAGTGGCTTAGATATTCCAAAAGTGAGCGACGAGGAAAACGCTTTGATAGAAAAAGCACTCACAATTGAAGAATTAAAAGCATCGCTTAAGTCTTTTCAAAATAATAAAACACCGGGCGACGATGGACTTACTAAAGAATTCTATGAAGCTTTTTTTGACATACTTGGGGAACATCTACTTAACTCCTATAATGAAGCCTTTGTCAATGGTCAATTGTCTGTATCACAAAGAAGGGGCGTGATAACATTGATCCCTAAAGAAGACTCCTGTTTGATCGACCTGTCAAATTGGCGCCCGATAACCCTTCTCAACGTCGATTATAAAATCTTAAGTAAAACAATTGCTAGACGAATAGAACCAATTCTACCTAATATTATCCACTCCGATCAGTCCGGTTTTATCAAAGGAAGATACATTGGGCAAAACGTAAGACTATTATGTGATATTATGGAATACTCAGATACCAATAAACTCCCCGGCATTCTTCTATTTCTCGACTTTAAGAAAGCTTTCGATTCCATAGAATGGAAGTTTATAGATAAATCCTTAGAATTATTCAATTTTTGTCTGAGAATTAGAAACTGGATATCTACTCTTTATTCAAATGTCGAAAGTGGAGTAATAAATGCAGGTTTCATGACCAATTACTTTAAAGTCTCGCGGGGGGTTCGCCAAGGGTGTCCCTTAAGTCCCTTTCTTTTTGTCAGTGCAGCCGAACTTCTTGCTACCAAAATTAGACAAAGTGCACTGTGCAGGGGCTTCCAACTTCCAAATAATAAAGAGGCGAAAATTTCCCAATTTGCGGACGATACGACCATCATAGCTAAGGATGTTGAGTCAGTTAAACAGGTCCTAGAATTAATCAAAGAATTTGGCGGAAGGAAAACGAAGGCTATGTGCAAATAAACAAAAAATCTTAAATTTCGAATGTCCACGAGATCCGATTAAATTTTTGGGAACACATCTTTCATACGACAACGTAAAAACAACAACAGCAACTTTAGTCTCAAGATCCAGAAAATGGAGATCAAACTTAACATCTGGCTATCTCGAGATCTGACTCTTTATGGCAGAACATTACTTGCCAAGTCGCTAGGAATTTCTCAGCTGATTTACTCGGCCTCAATGCTCTCTGTTCCGGAGTCAATCATTCAGCAAGTCCAAAGTAAACTTTTCGCGTTTTTGTGGAAAAACAAAAAGGATAAGATCAAACGTGAGGTGCTTTATCTGCCACTGTCAAAAGGAGGCTTAAAGTTTCCATGCTTTAGTACAATGGTAAAAGCGTTACGATTAAGTTGGATCAGCAGATTTTTACTCGGGTCAGATGAATCATGGAAAGCAATTCCAAAATCTTACTTTACCAAACTTGGCGGGCTTCTCTTCATTCTAAAATGCAACTACAACACGAAAAAACTTAGCGAAAAATTACCCACTTTCTATAGAGAGCTGCTAGACTATTTCGCTGATCTGCGAAATAATTTCGAGGATATGCACCAAAAAACGTTTATTCTGTGGAATAATAAGGACATAACCATTGAAGGAAAATCTGTCTACTGGAAAGCTTGGTTTGATAAAGATATTCACTTTGTCCAAGATCTTCTAAACAAGAACGGCAATTTCCTCTCGCTATCTGAACTCAACGACAAATACAAACTGAAAACCAATTTTTTGAGATATCAGCAAATCATCTCCGCAATACCAGTATATATACGAAATGGGGCTTCGCAATCTCTCATTACACGACGACTTTCCGAACAGGATGATAATTTGTTTCAGCTTTCAAAAGACAAAGTGTTAATCCTTCCCAAAATGCGATGCAAGGACTACTACCAATTATTCCTAGAAAAAAAAGACAAGTTACCAACCGCAAAAAAAACATGGTCAGAGAAAGATGAAGTGATTGCAGACAATTGGGAAAAAAGTATAAATAATATATACAAAACAACTAAAGATAACAAGCTGAAACAATTCTCATTCAAACTTTTGCCCCGTATTCTCATCACCAAAAAAGAACTTAAACGCTATGGAATTGTCAGTAATAGTGAATGCGTGGAGTGTCACGAACCAGACTCCCTTGAACATACCTTCATGGAATGCACATCCTCTCTTAAACTATATGAAGACATTTTAAATTGGTTTAATGCACAACACCACACGAACATCAACCCCACTGTCGCTCAGATATTATTGAACTTCTGTCAGTTATCACCTGTGTCAAATTCACTTCTTTTCAGAAAAATCTCATTGCTCCTACAGCATGTGAAGCAATATATTTATGCAAACAAATCATTGAATAAGAATTTAGACAGGGCAGAATGCATCTCAAAACTTGAAAGAACATGGAAAATCAACAAGATAGTCTAAAACGATTTGATTGTGCTTTCCCCAGCCTTCGCTCCAATATTATTTACTTAATTATTTAGCTCCCTATCCTTATTGCTTTATCGTAATTAGTTATGGCACTTTGTTAAACTGCTACTAATACTTTAACTCCACTGTATTTTATTGTGTATTTTTTTTTGTTTGCAATCAAGTCTATTAAAAAAAAAAATACAAGGTCCCTCTGGCTACCAAGTGAGTGAAAAGAACGCCATGGAGAGAGAACTGCATCAATGACATGGAGAAAGAATCCATACCGGATGTGATTGAAATGCGGTCAGTGATCTCTTGTGGGCTCTACCAATAATAGTTAAATGTGTAGCTGTTTCATGCGTGTCATTCGTGTTTGAAGTATTTGTTTAGAGAGGAGCTTGTTTTGATGCTATAAAATTATATTTGTTTAATTAACCCGTTATTTCTATTTAATTTCTTTTTTATAACTAGAGTCTCAATGCACAAGTATGGAAGCACTCCAACAAGAGCCAATGCAACAGTTGTCGTCAACTGCTGCATCCCAGGGAAGCTCAAGCACTTCACCAAAGGTGATATTTAGAAATCATTTTAGTTTAAAAATACAGTGCATTTTAGCTTAGATTGTTCATTTTAAATGCTCTAAGACCCTAGTAATTATTTATCATAACCCATTCTTGCATAATTTTCTAGAAAATATCTCTTCCTAAAGGCTAGCAAGCAACACTACCCCCAGATGGACAAAGCTGGCGGAGCAAGGCTCTCTTCAGAGTCAAC